>JANRGW010030880.1:19754-60358 GCA_024733675.1 Psilopsiagon aymara | reverse complement strand
GCCGGAGGAACTGCTGCCAGTGGGGAGCGGAGCGGGCGAGGTTGCGCCCTCCCAGGCAGGGTCCCCGCCCGGGGGGAGGAGAGGGGGCTGCCGCCGCCCATCGGCTACGGCGCGGCGAGTACCTCGCCCCCGAGGCATTACAGGCGCCGAGGCCGGCACGGAGGGGAGCGGAGTGTATGTGGGGCCGGCCCCGCGGAGCCCCACACTAAGCCGCCGGCGCAACGCCGCTCCAGGGACCGACGGCGCGGTGCGGTGCGCGGCAGCATGCGGCTCTGGCTGGGCTTCGGGCTGCTGCTGAGCGCCGAGCTCAGCGCCGTGTCTGCCGCGGTGAGTACGCGGACGAGGGAACTTCTCACGGGGCAGCGCTGGGACGGGATGGGGTCTGCCGAAGGTCTGCCCCACGCCTGCACTGCGCGGGGCCTCGGTTCTCGGCAAGGCGGAGCAGCCAGGTGGGCTTGGCGAGGATACCCGGTTGACCCGCGGCGCTGCTCCCGCCCGCCTGCCTTCCGCGGGCGCGGACAGGGGCGGCCTCCCCCGGGGCTGGCGGCGGGGTCCCGGCTACAACCACGGGACAGGCCCCGCCGGACGGTAGCTCTCCCACGGCTCGGCTCGGAGCGCCGCTGGCTGGGGTGGGAGTATAAGGCTCTCACCCACCCGCGGCTTAAGAGTAACGAGTTGTGTGTCCGAGGTTAAAAAGAAAAATAGGAGTTTTCGGAGGGAAAAGAGAAAGAGAGACAGGTACTCGGTTGCTTGGATCCCAGTTGCCGTGCTCGCTGCCTTTGACCCCCGCGATGGCAGTAGTCCGGAGCCCAGAGCGGATCCTGATGTTGTTAATGGTTAAAGTTGAGTTTGGCACTTCTCCCGATGGAGCAGATTGAGCTACAATTTAAAATCGAAAGCATGCAAGTAGTCTGCAAGTTTTGCTAAGGGAGCTAATTTTATCACTGAGATAATAGCTATCCGCTGTCCTTAAGTTAAAGGACTCTCTTTCCTGGCGCTCCTGGAGTGTTTGTGCTGTTCCTTCTGTACCTCTGAGTGAAGGGCAGTTGACATAATAATTTGAAATGGCTCATCTTTTCGTGTCTCCTTGCTTTCTTGCATTTGCTTAAGTTAATCCTGTCCTGGTGAAATTTAGGAGCCCAAGAAGGTCATCAGTAGGCATGGGCAGATGGATTTTTGTTGTGCTTCCTGCTTGTAGATGTAGGGTCTTGTACTAGCATTTTATTCAGTAGAGAAAGTATGGGAAAGGGTTATATTACATTTTTTCTGCTGTTTCATATGCAATTAAGTTCTGTAATGAATTATAATATCTCTATGTGACCGTGAGGATGGTATATATGCCTTGAGTCAGCTGAAGTAAGAAATGTACTGAACTTGTGATGTCTTATCTGTTGCTCCTAGGCTGATAGTATCAGGCTTACTGTGGTTGCAGTAAATCACTTGATGATGCACCTCTGACATGATTCACCCATCACTTGGCATTAAGCTTGATTAAGTTGTATTCCTTTCAGGATATAATTAATTTTCATTAATTAAAGTCTTTTGAAGTAAATGATTCACGTTTGCACTCTGATTTGGTATTCCTGGAGGTATAAATGCCTGTTTGTAAGATCTGTTCCCATCTTGAGCTGTAAAGTGAAGTCATTGGGTAAACAATGACTGTCAGTCAAAGACAGAAAACTATGTAGGGAAGAGGTGCTTATTAGAAGATAGTACAAACTTTAGAGTTAGTTGTACAATTTCAGGTCTTCTGTAGTAACTCTGAGAAGGTTCTCTTTTAGAATTGTCCTGTATACGCGGGACAGGTTGTTTTATTAATGCCCTATCCCTGGCAGTGTTCAGTGCTGGGTTGGACAGGGTTTTGAGCAACCTGGTGTCGTGGAAGGTGTCCCTCCCATGGCAGGAAGGTTGGAACTAGATGATCTTTAAGGTCCCTCCCAAATCAAACCATTCTGTGATCACATAGTTAAAGATTTCTTAAAATATAATCTGGCGCTTTTAATTACATTATGAAGTTATCCTCATAATTAATTGTTCTTTCTATGCTGTGCTGACTGCAGGTTTACAGTTCCTATTCAGCACCACTGGGAAACACAAGTACACTGTGGAAGCTGAGCTCGTTGAAGTTTTGTCACATTAGATAAACTTTCAGCTGTACATGGGTGGCCTTTCAATCAATGCAATTCTGTTGTTGTTGTCTCCAGCTCCATGCTGTTCCCCATCATTAGCAAATGCCCTCATGGTGAGGGAAACTGCTGTTGGCCTGCAGCGTACCAGGGGTGGGTGGTGGTTGTGGGGTTTCTTTTTTGGAGGTCTCTAAGCTAGGCTGATGCCTCTGAGTAGTTGTGGCCAAATGGTCTGATCAGCTGTACACCTGGGCAGGACTTCTCACTTCTGCTTTTGGAGAGGTTGCAGAGCTGGCCCAGTGCTCGTGTCCTCAAACAAATGTGTTCCCACTGTTTGAATTTAAGGAGTAGTTGTATTAGCAGAGGACTCCATGGTAGGCAAGGTTGTATGCAGTACTGCTTGAGATAGGTTAAATGGAGTGATCACTTTTTTTCTTTATAAAGTGATGCTGGTTCCCCAAAACAGCTTATGTTAGCTAGAGTTTTTTAAAAACTTGTATTTGTGAAGCCCCAGTCTTGTCATGCTCTTAATTCTTCTGTGGCCTTCATCACAGAATCTCTGAGGCTGGAGGGCATGTTGAAGATCATCTAGTCCAAAGCTCTGCTTAGAGCAGGGCCAGCTACAGCAGGCTGCTCAAGGCGCGTCCAGCTGGGTTTTGGATATCTCCCAAGGATGGAGACTCCTCAGCCTCTCCAGGCAACCTACTTGGTAGTGTTCCATCCCGTCACAATAAAAAGTGTTTCTTCATATGTGCATCGTGTTGTGCAGGGGTGGCTAATTGAGACTTGAGACGATACCCATGAATGCAAATGTAGCAGAAGCAGCTCATGCTTGTGTTGGTGGTGGTGATTCTGCAGTATAACAGAATCACCAGGCTGGCAGAGTGAAAAATTGGTTTTATTGCTGACATATCCGTGATTAAATACATACAAGGAAATTTGAAAGGACTGCTCTCTCAGAGGCTTTGACGTAGCAAAGCCGAGCTTGAGCCAGCTACTGTCAGGGTAACATGCCTCAGTACAGAAAAGGGAGCTGCTCCCTTGCAGCTCCCACTGGTTGTAATCTGTCACTGTAAAACACATCCAGATGTGGCACTGGAAGCTCAGTGTTTTTTACGCTGACCACTTATAATTAAAATATTAATTGTAGTCTACTGGGCTTTTGTACTGTTCTGTGTTCTTTTTAGGAGATTAACCTTCAAATTGTAAGGGGAGTAGAGTGGAAGAAAGGGCAGTGGATTTAGATGTTTCCAGGTTAGGCTGAGAGACTGCTCCCTTGAGATGGTTAGAGGAGAAGCTTGTTTTGATGGATCTCTGCAGGGGCTCTCATTTCTGACACCCTCCAGGCTGCCATTTCCTTTGAAGAAAGTCCATTTCCTAACATTAGTACTGCTTGGTTGAGAGATGACAATGCCACGGAAATCCCGGTTTCATGTTTCGGTACCTTGTCAATGCTGCTGCAGCTCTAGCCCCTGTGCTTCCTGCAACAGGGCAAGATCCTCCAGCTGTGCTTGAGCCCTGGGGCAAGTCATAGGTGTGCTGGCTGCCATGTACCCCTGGGGGAATGGTGCAGATGCCCTACCTGGGCTTAGCAGTCTCTCAGAGTTCCCAACCATCTCCCTTTCCACTTTTAGAGTTGGCAAAACAGGATCTAGGCCAGAGCTGAGAACAAGCTCTGTCCAGTGACCAGGGGAAGACAGGCCAAAACACTGATAGAAGTATGCATAATTTTTTCCACAAAGGCAATGCTGATTCTAGTAGTGCTATTTGTGCAGAGCCTATGGTGGCAGCTGGGGATGCAATGGTGGGAGGTCAGGAGGTTCCTGTCCCTGGGCAAGCCCTATCTGGGAGTGGCGCCCTGTCCGTAGCCAGGCAGAGGCAGCTCTGCTGTATCGCTCTCACGCCTTCCTCGTGTCAACCCTCCTATTTTTAAATTGTATTTGGGACTGCAGTCTGACACGTAATTCTAGGCCTAAACAGAAAGAAGAAATTGCTTTCAACTAATCTGAAAATTTTTTTGGCTCCTTTTTCATTAAAAAACATGGTTTATTGAGGTGAAGATGTGCAGAATACAGAAACCAAGACCAGACAAAAAAAACTACCAAAAAAACCACTGGGACTTTTGGCATGTGGCTAAAGAGAAGTTATATGACAGAGCCTGAATCACTGGCAGTGCTTCACTTAAGTGTGCTTTTTCTAGTGAAATAAGACTGTGTTGGGCACCTGCCTTCTGCAGCTATTGTTTCTAGTGCTAACAGCTGTCTTTGATGCTGAAAGACCTATCACCTGAGGCCATTTGGCATCTTCCTCCCTGAATGTCCTCAAGGACTTGTCAATACCAAGAAGACCTCCAGAAAACCCTGACAGGTTTCAATTCAGGATGGAGATGAAGTCACTTCAATTCAGAAAATATGGCCAGGAGAGACCCAAATGACTTCCAGTAAGTTAAGCACCTGTCAGGCTTGAAGGCCTCAGAGGAGAATGGCAAATGTGTTTGGTTTTGCCTGCCAGACTACAAGATGCAGGAGGGTCTGAAGAAGAGAAGTACAGCACTTCCCTTTCTTCCTGTTGGAGCGAGGTGGCTTGGCAGGAAGAGGTATGAGACTTGGGTTATCCAAGATTGTACCCCAGAGGGCTATGAGAGCCTGGGCAGGCAGGTGGCCTTCCAGCCTGTAGGAAGGAGCACTTGCTGGGGAAGCAGTGGTTGTGGGTTTGTTTCTCCAGTCCCAGCACCTCCCCCAGGAGAGTCATTTGATCAATACATATCCAGAGCAAAATGTATAGGCACATCTGAGGATGAAGGGGCAGGCTGGGTGACTCTGGGGAACGTCCTTGTCCTTGCTGTTCTTCCTTTACACTTCCCCTCTCCTGGCCACTCTTCGTGCAGCATCATGGCACAGGTGAGAGAAGTTAGGCTGCTTTGGGAGTGCATACCTGTTTGCCGCGGACTGCGTTGGAGAATGCAGTCCCTGCGCCTCTCTGAGCAGTCAGCCCTGACTCATCTCTGTGAACTTCATTCCTGGAGCCAGCTGATGAATGTTAGCACGCACAAGTGCGTTCCTGAACCATTATCCCAAGTAGCACAATTTTCATTTCTGAGCATTTGTGTGTATCAGATGCCTGCAGGACTGCTGCAGTGTTTCGTTGCAGCTCATCCGCTTGGCATATATAATCCTGGGATACAATTAGGATATGTAATGCCTGAGGTTATGCTGGATGTATATACTGTCAGCTGCTTTCGTCAGGTAGAGAAATGTATTATAGCTGCTGCAGGCAGCTAAGACAATTGTTTAAAATGTCAGAAACAATCTCTAGGAATAGGCTTATGAATATTGTTCTTTTTATAGAACTAGACTAAACAAAGGAAGATTCAACAACCTCAACATGAGAATAAATTGACTTACTTCATCAGTGTTTAAAAGTTACATAGTGCTCCCTTCCCAGAATTTCCGTTGACTTTCCCATCTCAAAGACCCTTAACACCTTGCAACATTTGGTCAAAGGGAAGAATTTGGGCATGGACTGTGACCTGATTTGAAGAGCAACATGTGCCTTTAGTGAGTAGTTGAGGGTGTGAAGTACTGCAGCAATTTAATGATGTTTGTGGAAAGATAAATTTTTGATTTCTCTTTTGAATTGTGGCTGGCTGACATTATTCTTCGTGATTTAATACATCAGAAAAGTAAATGGCACTAGCCCTCCCAGGAGTCTATATAGCAATATCTTGGACAATGTGGAAGTAAAATACAGAAAAAGTTAAAATATTATCAATATGTCAATTACTGCTATTATACCATTCTAATATGAAGTGACCTGCATTAAAGGAAAAGGCAAATCTCCTTTATGAAGAGAATAAGTAGATAGTGCAAAAAACCCATGGTCAGATGTTACCCTGGCATGTGGAAATAGATAAAGGATAAAAGATTTCATCTGAGAAAAATTGTGCCCGTTGTAGCTTAAAGCTTTTATTTAGTATTGGGAAAAACATATGTATATAAGTAGGCAGGCCTGAGTTAGTGTTTCAAAGACCAAAAACCAGACTGTTTAATCTTCCTTTATCTCTGACATATTCTCTCACAGAAGGAGGAAATTGTATGAACTTTCTAAATAAAAAAAAAAAAAAAGAAAAAGTGCAGTATTATATATTTAAAAGCAGTTTAGCTTCCAGTCACTTGTACTTCTGCTATGCTTTTTTTAGATCTGGATTTACTTATTGCCACTTTGATTGATCCAGTATCTCAAATATGGCTTTTTTTTGGAGGAGACTTCTTACTTTGTGCCTGCTTCCATTGCATTTCCAACATGGGCAAAAACCATTGTAACCCTTAAGGTTGTATTAGGTCTCCCTAGGGGTAGGAACCTCTGATTTGCCAAGTCATGAACTGTCTGAAAGTTTGTACTTCTGGGTTCCAGTGAGAATTGCTTTTATACCTGTGCTGGGGTGTTTCAGCAGCATCGGTGCAGTTGTGGTACAAGGTGCTGGGGTACGGGAGCAGGTGGCAGGTGCCGTGGGAGCCAGTGGCCTGGGAATCTGCTGTGGTGCAGATGAGTCAGCCTTGCCTCACAGCCCACAAATAAAATTCCTTTATTTATTTATTTATTTATTTATTTGGCCTGGATTGCCTTAGAGTAACATAATAAAAAAGCTGTGACCAAAGATGAAATAAGGGAAGCCAGAGAAGAGCTGGAAAAGGGTAGGGTTTCTTTTTTTTTATTTTTTCCTTATGCTGCCTTCATGTCAAATGGATGCTGTCCTCACACGTGTTCTGCAATAAATGGCATAAGATTTTCCAGCGGTGTGCCAACTTAATTCATAGAAGGTATAACTGTGTTTCTAGCAAAATTACTCACCGATTTTCATGTAATTTTATGTAGGCTGAAGGGTTTCTGTGGGTGGATCCAAGAGAAGATCTGCTAAACATCCTCTGTTCCCCTCCTTTCCTCTGCCTCTTCTCTCTACATGTACTTCTGCTGCCTTCACCTTTACTGCTGCTGGCAGACAGCCTCTTGCATGGTCTGAGGAAGGGTGTGCATCTTCAACAGAACAATGTAAAGGACAAAACACAGAGTGCTGTCAAGTGTGTGGAGTAAACAAATTGCAAAGCAATAATTAATTTTCTTTCATCTTTTTGTGGCTTTCATCCTCTAGTAGTGATGACAAAGATGGCATTTTGAGATGAAGGTTTTCAAGATAGCTCACAGGGAACTGGAGGAAGGAATTATCACAATTAGAAAATAAATACAAGAATTAGTTTCACACACAGGGATTAGTAGGAAGAACTACAGTGTTTTCATTAAAAACCTAGTGAGTTAGATCTTTCACATTCAGAAGGGATACAACCTTTTACAGATAAGCACGGGACAAACTATCCATTTTTCTGGCTGTATGTGACAATGTATACTTTAAAGAACATTTCAAATGCTTCAGGTGGGAAGTAGAAATAAGGTCTTAGGTAAAGTTTGTCACCCCAGTGGAGAACCCTAACCCTGTCCAGCTGTTAAAGTGGGAGCAGAAGAGATGCTCTGAAGAGCTCGATTTTGCAGACTTCGTGCTTCATCTGTGAATTGAGATAAGATAAAAGCCACAAGTCAGTTCTAGATGTTGAATTTCTTTAAAAGGTGTCAGAGGTCTGGTAGTGTTCCCTAGCATTTGCTACAAGAAAATGGCTTGAGGCAAGTAACATTTCTTTAACATTTCTTAATGTTTTTGAGGCAATTTACGTTTTCTCTACCACCTTTAATAAACAATGTCCAGCTTTTTTTCTGCGCATGTTTGTCTCTGCTGCTCTGGGATTTATAATCTCTCTGGCTACATGGGAGGTCTGTGGTGTCACCAAGGTGCTCAGCCTTCCTTCTAACCAAGGTGTCCTCTCATATGTCTTTTATGCATGAGGATGTTGTCTTAACACTGAGGCATGAACCTGGTAGAGCATTTCTAAATGGTTTACTGGGTGAAAGTGTTCTAACTTGTCAGTATCGTTGCCGCCCTTCTTATGTGATGATAATTTCTATAGGTACTCATGTTGGAAATTCACAGTGAAGTATGTTATTGTTCATGCAAATAATCACTTAGGGGAACATGTTTTATTAGCTGGTTCTATTTCAATAGATAATTTATGGGGTCCTTAATTTAGTATATGGATAGCAGAACGAGAAAGGTTTTATCTTTCTTCCTTTTTTCTTTTTTTTCCCCCTTCTTTTTTCTTCTTTTGTCATGACAAATGTTTCAGTTGTAGCTAAGGGATAAAACAAATTAGCCCATTTTCACTGGATAGCTATGTGCTGAATGGATATTTTAAGTCTTTTGGTCTTATTAGTCCAGTTATTTATCTGGTGGAAGAAAACTTGTTTTCTAGTCTACTGAAGACTTCTATTTGAATATTTGATAATCTAAAAGCATTGAAACAAATCCTAAGATTGTAATGAAACCCAAATAAGGCTGAAAAATTACACTGGTATGGACTTATGGAGCTGTAAAGAATTAGAACAAAAGTTTGAGGAAAAATTAGTTTGTTAATGGTTTGTATTCATGGTGCACATATTAAGGGAAAAATCAGTTAAGTGACTATGAGGGTAGACTCCAGCATTCCAGGAATTTTCGTATTGTGCTTGAAGCTCTGTCCCTTTTATGGCAATGGTAAGTCAGTTATCTGCTAGCAGAATAAAAAAGGATAAATGCTGGCTGCCATAAAGCCAAGAGGCATGTTCAAGCAGTATTCAGGGCCAAAATTCATGAGACTTTAGCTGTAAATACACGTGTAGCTTTAACAGTTTGTAAGAACAGGAAAGACAGACTGGTAGTCTTTTAGTCCAGATGTGTTGTCAGGGAACAGGGACTAAGAATGAGTGGTTGGCTGAAACCCATGAAGTTTTGTGGCTGTGACCAGCTGGTGTATTGTTTCGTTATTTAAGGACTACTGACAGTTGGTACAAATCACAGCATCTAGAATCTCTCTGAAATGCAGGAAGACATGTGTTTGGGGCAAAAAGCAGCCCAAAATGTTTAGGAATAAACGGTGACATTTGTTTTTTTGGTTTTGTTTCTTTTCCCAGGCCTTATCAAGAAATACAAGAAAGGAAGATTTTGGAGAAAAATTCAAAAGAAATGTACATAATGTATTTTTCTCTGAGAATAGGCAGTAAAATAATTGCTAGGGTAATGATAAAAATATTACCGCTGTACTTGTTTATCAGAATTCTTTCTAAAATTATAAATAGTTTGAATAAACAACTTCAGTTTGGAGCCTGCAGTATCAGCCAAACACTGTTCTTGTGTGCTGTGGTCTGTACTGTTCTCAGTCCTGTGCTGTGGTGTCTATATGTTGGCATATTGTATTTCTTGTCTAAGATTTTTTCACCCAAAGCATCTTCTTTATTTTTATTACAGAATAAAGTACCTGTACACATGCTTGTTTCTGAAATCTTCATTATTTTTTTTTTTTATAATTTAATGATAATGACACTTTATCTCTTTCAACATTTCTTTTTTCTCTTTTGGTGCCTATTCACAGAAATATCTGTTAATAGAACCCCCTCAATATTACGTGTAATATTCAGAGGTATTTTATAAATAATTTCATGCAAACATATATATCACTGCACACTCCTTTTAAGACTAAGGGATGCATTATGCATAACGTAGATAAAACCTCATTTTGGTAAGCCCTTACATGTTGCAGATATATACTTTATTTTCGTCTCTCTGCCCCCCTCTCCTGTCCTCATTTTCCTTTCATTTTTCATCAGGAAAAGTATGGGACCCCCCATGTCCCTTCTCCCCAAACCATTAAAACCTGTGGAGACTTCTCAAATCGAAGTTAGGACCACGGATCTAGATAGATAATCAAGGGAGAATAAGAGGTTCCAATGTATTTCTTTCCCCTTGACAATGAAGTTGGCATAGCTGATTTTCTGACTCAGTGGCAAAAGATTTTTTTTTCTCCCTCTTCTTTTAGGTTAAATTATGAACCTGTTTACTGTGCACCCTAAGGTTTTATTTTTCCAATTTCCTTTGTTCTGCAGCGTGTTCATCAATCCTTTTCAGATGTGAACGGGATAGGACATTGAGCCCTGTCCAAAGGTAGAGTGTCTGTTTCAGAAATAAATCTCTATAACGATGCTCCTGAACATACACTGCCATGCCACAAAACCCTTGTGGGCTGAAAGTTTTTGTCTGAAGGATCCAATGTGATTGTTAGATTTCCAGTTATTCCCCTCATGTTGCACATCCACCTGCTCTCTCAGCAACAGCAGAATTGCAGACAGCTCCAGGTACTGCAGCCTGAAAGGATGGATCCAGCAGATTTGTAAGGAGCTTGTCCTAGAGTAGCTTTTTGGTACTGTTCTTTCTTTCCCCTTTTTCATTTGCTGTATACAAGGAATTCTTCTCCCTGAGCAGCTCTAGCTGGCTGCTTAGTTACCCTGGAACAAATAGTATGGATCTCTAGCTCTGTAAGGCTGACAACTGCTTATCTAGTTCCAGTCCTAGGATAAGGTCAGCTTCTTGCGGCTGTGATGGACTGAGAGAGATGCTGCAGGCAGTATCCAGTCCAGCTGAAGGTGGACATCACTGCCTGCGCATGTGGGAGCAGAAATCCAGTCCTTATTTTGCCACAGGCTGCTTTGACAGCCCTGTGCAGTATTTTAGTTTTCCTGTGTCTCCCTTTCTCAACAGTGAAGTAAGAAAAACAAAACGTCTCGCTCTTCAAAATAGAATATAAGTCAGTTGTGTCATACTCTGTGACCATATAAAGCCTGAAAGTATGTAATAAAAATAAATTTGATAAAGATTGAAAATTATTTTTTTAGAATTACCAGCTTCAGAAATAAAAGGAATGTGCATGTCCCAAAATTTGGCAGTGCACTCTCACCCATCACTCATCCTGTTACTCTGGGTTGTCTAGCTTTTTCCTGTGTTGATCCCACCTGTTCTCATTTTTAGGTGTTTCTACAGCAACTGCAGAGACAACAAATTTAAATAAAAAGGCTAAATATCAAAGTGGGAAAAAGGACAGGTGACAAAGAGAAATTTTGTCACAGGTTCAGGATAGTGCACCTGATTAGCGGTGAATTTCCATTTGAAGCTTTTCCTTTTGGCTACTTCTTCATGGCCCTCATGGAGAGTAAAATTGTTCCTAACTTTAGTTAGAGTGCATTTAAAGGCATATTTTCTAAACTGTTTCTGCTTAGGACCCCAAACCAGAAATTTTTTTATTATTTTTTTTTCCCCTGCAAGAAAAGGCAAGTGTTCACAGAATTGTTTGGAAGAGTAAAGGTAATGGATTTGAATTTTGATATTCAGTGTAGAGGAGGAAAATAAAAGTAATCGGACAGCTTTAAACCCACACATCTTACAAGGCCTGCCAGTTTTCTAAGGGAAAATCATCCAAGGTCTTCATATTAAATTATTTTAGTGATTAAAAAAGTCTTTTGGAAATGTAATTTTTTTTTTGTTTTATTTTTTAATGTGAAATTTCAGTGAAAGAAGGGGTAATGAATGAAATGAATTGATAAAGGAAAGGCATGGCATGATAAGCTTTGGATTGTTACAAGTAACTATAAAAAGTTCAGTTTCATAATATGAGAGTATGTTACCTACTCTCCTCTTTCCCCACTGCTAATTGAAAATAAAGGGGGAGTGATTTAATTCTTCAAGGTTAATTTTACAGCACTGAACAAGATAGGGAGTCCAGGCTAGCAGGATAGCAAACAGTAGAGCTATTCTTTTGGTCCAAAAGCCCTGACCTCGTTGGGAGAAGTGATCCAACTGCTTCCAAAATTGGCACATCTGTATACTGTAGTACTTTGTCTCTCAGGGATACTTGATGTGCACCCCACCAGCTGAAGTATGGGTGAGATAAATGTAGAGTTTCAGAATGAAAGGTATGGAACTAAACCTCATCCCTGAAGTTTTAGGAACCTTTGTATGTGTTTTGTTTAGAAAAAGCTATGTCAATATATTTTAAGAAGTACAGCAGACACCTTCTGTTCTTCATTCTTCTCGCTACTTTGTAGTTTCTGGTGGGCACCTGAATACCTGTCTTAAATACACTTACAAAGACTAAATCACTCAATTGCATCATTATGAAAGTAAATTTTTCTGTATTCAGTTGCTGAAAACTGAAATGGTGATGGAAATGCAAAGCAAGCATCCAGTCAGTTTGCTTTACTCTCTTTTTCCCTTGAAAATGCTATGTGTTTGAGATACTCAGAAGAAGCATTTAATTTAAACATGGCTATAAAGTGAGGGGTGGATATGATTTTACTTTTGTAGCACTAATTTCGCTTGTAGACATTTTTCTTTGTTGAATTCAGAATATAAGACCTCCCAGCCACTCTTCCCAGTAAATTCAGGTAGCAGTGAAGTAATTATTGCAGAACCCATTGAAGTGGAAATAGATCTAAAAGAGTAACAAGAAGAGACAGCCTTCTGAGCAGACCTTCATTCAGCTGTCATAGTAGTACTAGGAGAACAGATTGATCACACTGGCAACATATTGGGAGTTAAGGTGCTTGGTCTCTGTTGTGAATGCTTTGTGATTAATTTAAGTGTTGAACAGGATAGGAAAGCAGGTTGGGCTAACTTGCTGACTGATGCTAAAGAGACTGCATCCTGCAGGGCTGTCAAAGGAGAGATTTCTCCTTTTCCTCATGTACGTTATCATCAGTGTTCATTTTGGCTGTAAGCTGGAGCCTGTTTCAGCCTGGCTGGTTCCCGATGCTGGGTCCTGGTAGGGCTGGCTGCATGACGGTCAGTGTTACCCAGGAGAGGGAGTGGGAGTGGAGCCAGACCGCAGCTGTTAACAGCTGCAGGGATTTGGGTTGTGCTGCAGGAGCTGTGTTAAGCACAGCTTCAAGGTGTGGTTTCACATCAGAGCTGGACTGGCCTGAAGGAGGGGAGGAGAGTGAGTGCAGCTGACCTTCTTGTCACAGCCAGCTATTAGCTGGCTTCCCAAAGCTGCAGCCTTGCTCCCACTCTTGTCTGTTTGCTTTTGGAGAGGTGGTGACCATTTAAATATGTTTGCATGATGTATAGCCAAATGCATTTCCCTTTTACCACTGCCCATATGCTGACATAATATTAACGTAACTTCCCACAGAGAAAATGCTTAGAGTATATTCTGTTTTCATAGTCAAGCTCTTGTGCAACCTAAATATGGGCCGCTTTTGCATCATACTAGCCTTTAATTGCTTGATGGGTTTCACAGGATCCTGTCTTGTTCAATACACAGAACAGACTGTGCTCAGTGAGTGAGGGAGGATGCAGGGTTATATTTTTTTTTTTCTTTATTCTTTTTGGACTCGTTTCTTAAATTTCAGATCTCATAATCAAGTTGTCCTTTGAAGGCAGAACAACTGACTTCAGCTTCTTATGAGCTTCCTGTGGCTTTTATCACAATAATACCCAAATGGTTTATAAGAAGAACACCCTGATTTTTAGAAGCATACCCCCAGGTGAAGTGAGGCAGCTTATTGCTGCAGACAGCCATTTTGCCCCATTCTGTCTATGTGATTCAGGGTGGTGCTTGAACTATTCCGAAAGATCTCAAAGCTATTTGCTTATTCTTTGTGAGAGGAAGCATAGGGAAGGTTATGTCAGAAGTACCTCCTAATTAGCACGCAGTAGGGTTTCATAGTTTGCTTTTAAGACAGTAACTTCAGCTGAAGCCAGGACTTTGAGATCTTTGGTCTGAAAAAAGATCCAATGCCAGATCCGTAGAAAATGGGAAATGTGTAATTAGTGATTGCCTGTGAAAAGTGTGGAAATGATTTTTGCAGCTTCTTTAAGGGATTTAATGGTAGAGGCAGGGACTGGATCTCATTCTCAAAGGGCACCACTCAACTGCCTTAACCAGGAAATGTCTTTGCAATTGTCTGTCTCAGCTCTCCGTGTATCTTAAGTGCCTGCAGCAACCAACCAAACAGAAATCAGTGGAAGGAGAAGGCTGGAAATCTAGAACCTCCAAAAACCATTGAAAGAATAAAGTGAATTGAACAAAAAAAAAAAAAAAAAAAAGGAATAATTTTTCTATTTTGATTGTTTCAAGAAAGAAAGTTGTGAAGTGTAGCTCTGGCAGAGGAGCAGTTCCTTGGTGCTCTCTGTTATCCCATCACTTTCTCAGGGCGGGAGGAAGGTGTGGTATTTAAAATCCTTTCTCAAAGGCATCATAGTTATTGCTGAAAGCAGTGGTGAAATGGAAATTAATTTTTCCATGTCTTATCCAGGCTATTGTTTTGCTCCAGTAAAGAGACTGCACTCATTGATTTTTCTACTCATTTTCTCAGCCCAGTGTCTTTCCCCTGACTGTACTAATTATTTTCCTTTACATTTTCTATTTATCTTACCTGCCATCCTTTTTTTCCTGACTCCCATGCTTTGATAGTCCAGGTCCAGTGTGTTTGACTATCACTGTAGTCTTACCTTTCTCTGTTCACATGAAGCTGGCTGACCTTATATATAGCAAGGCTAAGAGCTTTACCTGTAATAAGGAAGAAATGTGTATGCAGCAAACTGCAGGTTTTGATGTTAGCAAATTATATACTTAGGCATTGTATGTACTTGAGTATTTTGCTTTTTAGCTGCTGATGAGCAGGCAGCTCCCAGTTTACAAGCTGCTTAATTTGTTTGATTATATCACTGCTTAGTCTGTGCTCCTCTTTTGGTGTTCCTTTCTTTCTGTTGAACTATTTCCAGATATAACTTGTATGTCTGAAAACATGGAAGAGTTGATGAAACAGTTGTCTTCCTTTTCCCCTGAAAATTGTTCAGTGGGTTTTTGCTTTGGCAGGGTTTTGTGTTGTGTTTATGACTGACCCCTTGGATGCTTAAAATCGCCATGAGAAAATTGAAAGGTCAGATGCTGTAGGACTTCCTTTCACACCTGCTTTCCATCTCATGAATATAAAGCTTTTAAAAGTAGCTAAAAGCTTTGTTGAAACAACTGGAGAATGATAAAATCTATGAATTTAGCTGAAGTAATGGTAAAACAGCAGCACAGTTATTTCTAGTATTTATGTAGACAGAGGTTTTCTCAACCTGTTTCAAATTACCTACGGTAATAGAAAATTGTATATTACTATTTAATGTATAAAACTTGAAGTTCACGTAAGCACATTTCCCCTTAGAGAGTGTCTTTCTGAATATCAGCTTTTTGGCACGATGACAAGGCATGTCCTTCTGCATATGGTGCCTTAGATGCACTGTTGGTTGCAGGTAGCCCCAGCTGTCTACTGCTGGCAATGAGTGCCTCAAAAGTAATTGTAAAGCTGGTGTGCATTGTAGATGTATTAAGCACACAAAGTATATTATAAGAGATTTCTAATGATCTGCTTAAAGTAGAAATAAAAAAAAAAAAAAAAGGAAAAAGTCTTACTCGTCCAAAAAGGTCATTACATGCCTTTCCTGAATATAGTAATTTGACACTGTAAAGGTGGATAAGCATTGTGATGTAATTTTATATAGCCCTTAGGACAAAAAGAAAGATGTTGTTTTCAATCTGCTAACAGGCTGAGCGGAAATACAGTAGAAGAGAAATTACTAGGATTGTGTATAATATTATAGCAGGTGTTTTATAGCTTGTACATGCAATAATTTCAAAGCTTATGAAGCCTAGAAGGCTCCCTATAGTTTCAGAGAGTTTCAGTTTAGGTCTTGAACATTGGACTTAGGGCTGTGCTAAGATTAAGAAATGAAGAAGGAAACCGGAAGAAACCTGACAGCCAAAAGTTCATGCTCCACTAGAGTTCTATGTTATGATTTTGCTAAATGGGATTGTTAAATATTGATGAATAATTGCAGGTGGGTATCATGAAGTAAACTTAGAGTTTAGTAAGAATGACTGTAAAGCTTGGTTGGGATAGCTGCTTTGGCTACTGTTGGTGCTTAAATAAGAACTGTTTTAATTCAAAGTGAACAAATATTAGAATTACATCACATGTCTTTTAAACATTTGTGGGTGTCATGACTTCCCTAATGCATAAAACTGCAAAGAAAAAAGGTTGAGCTTTTTGAACAGCAAGATTTAAAATTCTCACTGTTGGTATTTCACTGGGATTTAGGACCTTTTCTTTTAAGAGTTTTGCTTTTAATATAAGTGAGTAATTGTTTTACATTTTCAAAAGAATAATAATGACATTGTGTCACGTTCTAGATAGTTCGGGTTTTAGGAATGCGACTTTTATTTTAAGGTTTCATGGGATATCCCCAAGGCATTTCGCTTTTGACCTTTAGATGAAATAAGTGGATGTTCGCTTTTTGTGGAACGGACAGAGCCTGCTGGCGGACTGTAAAGGCATTTCTTATTTAGCACAAAGTCAAGCTTTATGTGGAGAATTAGATGTACAGATTAAGCAAAATGAAGTAATGCAAATATAATGCCAATCTTGTTTTCACCCTAAATACGTTTACATTCTTAGGCTCAAACTGCTGATGTACATGTGTGTTATCAGCTCTGCCTTTAGCTCCTTTGCTTCTAGCTTTCCATTCATGATTTTGTAGCAATAGAAATTCCTGTGTGTGTGAGCTGAGGGCCAGGCTTTATTTATTCCAAAGTCACTTGGGTACCTGTCACGTGAGATAGTACATATGTTTATTAACAGGTATGTCTAATTTTCGCAGTAGAACAGTTTTGATTGTAGCTAATAGGAAATACATAGATGCCTAGATTATGACATCTTCAGTACATATATCTTAAACGGTGTCTTCCTATTATTATGGTGTCCCTGAAGGGACTGCATGTGCAATGGTTCTGTGTGGCTTTTATTTTTTAAATAAAGTACATGTGCTGTAAATGGATTTTATGTATTAGAGGAGGCAAAATAAAACAAGTGCCAAACACTTGCTTTTGCAGAAGATGGAGAGAATTATTGTGATGCTCTGTAATCTGTAGAAATTCGTTCCTGGATGCCATCAGTTGTGGACTCTTGCCAGGTGGTTTGTCCAGCTTTCCAGCAATGGGATATGCCACTGAGGGGTGGCCAAATTTTCTCTCGACAGCTGTGAGTGTTGCCTTGGGCAGTCCTGCAGATGAGCAGTGACAGAGGTTCCCTGTCCTGTCTGGGGCTGCAGCCAGCCCTGTTAGTTTTGCTTGAACAATGTCTGCCACAAGGAGGAAATGCAAATGCTGTTCCCATTTATTTACAGCTATTTGACATACAAAATAGGTCAAAATGATGTTGGAACATCAACTTCCATCTTCAAGCACTTGGTTTAGGTGTACTAACAAGGACGACAGAACTTGCCAACCTCTTTCCTCTTCATCACCTCCTCTCATCTGCATCCACGTAGCCTGGGGGGAAGTCAAGAAAAAAATTGTACAGAGAAAGTATTGATCACTCTCCCATAAACTGTTACTTTGAATCCCAAGTGGCATAGTGTGTGGTAGAGTGTATCCCAAGGGCAGAGCGTGGCCTCAGCGCTAAAGTGCAGTGCATTTGCTTTTTCAGGAAAGTTATAAATGAGTTTCAATATCTAAATAGATCTTTGCTCAGTTAAAAATTTTTACAAATTTAGGTCAAACTTTGAATCTTGCACAGGCCTAATTTCATTGCTAAACAGGACTGAGCCTGAAAGGGATTTCACAGAAGCAAGGTCTTTTGAAGAGCGGCTGTTTCTAAAACTCTTGGAGAGGCCTGAGCCCCTGAATGGTTTAACTCCAAATGATTTCTTTGTTTCACTGTGCCTCCTCACCTCTGTAGTTTGAGCCCCAATTTGTATTTAGATGAAAGAATCGAAGAGAAAGTTAAAACTTACAGGCCACAATAGTGCCTGCAGAGTTGCTTTTGTGGGTGAGAGATGGCTCCAGCAGATGAGGAGAGAAAAGAAGATGCCTTTGTGTCGGCTCTGGGCTTTGCGGCTTTCTTCTGGCTATTTGTTTTGTAGATGCACTCTTGAGCTTTAATGAGCTTTCTGTACTGCTTGCTCCCAGTGCTGGGCTCTGGTGTTATGAAGAGAATGGGTTCTCAGCTCTTTCTCTGCTTTTGATTTTATCAAAGGCAGAAACAAGGGAGGCAGAGGCGTTTCCCTTCCCAGTATCCTTTTCAAGTGGATAGATGGAGAGAGCATCCAGTGTGCCCACTTTCTATGCTAAGCAAGTTGGACTGGGCACTGGTTCTGCTTTTTGCTGGTAAGGATGCAGAAGGAGGTGTTTGTCCTATTTGTTTGTCCTGTGGGATTTTCTGTCTGGTGGTCAGTGATATTTTGATTTTGGAAAGCTGTGGAAATGCTTCTGTGTAGGTTTTCAGTCTGGTTTTGCTTATGGGAAAGAGGAAGGGGGAATACAGTTGTAAAATAAAATTTTCACCAACCTGCTAAGTGTATGAATTTGGGGAAAGTTCTTTTAATGGAGTATGCCAGTGTTAGAATAACCAGGTGGCAAATTGGAAGCAAAAGCATTGGCAGAGCTCCCTGTACCTTCCATGGTGGGGGGAACACAGGGACCAAACCATGGCTGCGTAAGGGTGACGGTGGGAAGCAGTGTGAATCAGATGCACCCAAAATACAGTTTCCTGTTTTATGGAAGCAGTGAGTTCAGCGATTACCCTCTCTGTGCTGGCTGCAGTAGAAAAACATTCTTGCGCTCTTCCGAGTATTTAACCCGTCATCCAGTTAAAGTTGTGAAAAATAGAAAAAGCTTGACGTCCATAAAAGGAGATAATTTGAAGTTAATAGGGCAGCTGTGTCACACAGAAATGGAACACACGCCATTGTGCATTTCACTCTCGTGTTCTGCTCTATTAAATTAATCTGCCAATTTAATTCATGTCTGTACTAAACAAAACTTTACATGACATAACAGAAATGAGCTTGTGTTTCTGCCTTGTTCCCTTGGCTCTTTCATAATACTGCAGCTTTCTGCAAGCCTGAGAACAGCAGGATGAGCATCAGCATGGGTTGAAAGGCAAGAGATTGAATAGTTGAAGCTCAGGAGTTGATTAAAAGGTTAGCCAAAATGCCCACCTCCTGCCTCTGCTGTGCTCCCTGATACATATTAACCTAAATTGGTTAAATATACAACTTGATTTATGAAGCACAAAATTGCTTTTGCAAGTGAAAGCTGCCTAAGCCTGTAGATGTAGGATATGTCATTGCCTTGATTTTTTTTTCCTTGAGTTAATAAGTTAGTATATTAGTTACTGATTTTAATCTAAGGTGCAATAAATGAAATTCTGTGCATCTGGGTATGTTAGATGAAGCAAGAGCATCACAATCAGGTGGGCCATGATTGCCCCTAAAGTTCAAGGCTGATGGATTTGGCATCAGGGAGCTTCACATGTGAAAAAAATTTATCCTAAACCACTTGAAAGAGAGATTAAGAGAGGAAGCAGCATTGCTCAGGTGGCTGACAGCCACAGTGGAGCTCACCTGGGAGTTTGGATGCCCTTGGTGCTGAGTGCTGTGCTCTCCCTCCCCTGCATTGCTTTAGCTGTAGGCAAGTAGGAGGCATGGGGCTCCAGTCTACCCAGGATAAACCTGTTTCTATTCAAAGGGGCTGCCATGTTTCTGGCTGCAAACAAAGAGCAGCAGGGGACAGAAGTAAGCCTGTGTTATGTCCCCTTGTTCCCTGAATGGGGATTTTGTTGCTGAAATAGGAAGGAAGTTGACAGTGGAGAGGGGCAGGTGACTGTGATAGCAGTGGTCCTATAACCCTGTTTTTGGCACTTGTCCTCCAGCTTCAGCCTCTCCATTGTTTTTCTGCCTTTATGCACATTCTGCACATCTCTGCAACATGGAGACATTTCTCACACCTTCCTGTCCCTAAACTCTTCCACTTGAGAGCTAGCCCTCTTCCTCACCAGCTCCCTTATCCTCCATCAGTTTCTCTGCTGGCTAAGCTTCACACCCCCTCCTCTCCTTCTCCTTCTCCCCAAGGCCCACTTCTTGTTTCTAGAGGCCTTTAAAAAATAATCTGTGACTATCAGAGATCTACCTAGACAGGTGCACAAAGGGGAACTGAAAACATAATACATAGGAGCCATAATATTTGCAGTCTTGCTATGCTGACCAAATGTGACTAATACTTGGAAGATTAATAGTCAAATGCCATCATTGATCTGTTAATTGAAGATGGCTTTTGTCTTAATCTCCTATATTGCAGCATGTTGGAGATGTGCGTCACTAAATGTTTATGGCTGAGGATTACTGATGTTCTTCCAGACTGCCTTGTGTATGCTCAGTTTTGAAGGCTTTGGCACAATTGTTCCACTGTGAAGTTTAGAAACATATGTTAAGGAATATATACTTTTCATATTACATTGGTGCAGCTGCAAACAAAAACTTGGTACTATCTCTTACTTTAGGGATAAAGTAAAGAACGTGCTGTACCCATGTATGAGTCATGGTTCATTTATTTTCTATGAGAAATTTTAAATGCTGTATTGCATGACCTTTGTCATCTTTGTGTACAGTGGAAAAAATATACCAAGCCAGGAATATCAATGAAAGTCATCTCAATAACCAAAAACAGGCAAGTAAGTTCCCATTGGGTCCTGTTTTTTTTTTTTTCACAAAATGGGTCTTTACTGTGGAACAAATGATGATGACTGCCTGAGAATTTATAAGCAGAATAAGCTTCGAGATCGTACAGCCTCCTTGACTAACCAGCATCCTCTGATCTGACATCAAAGGAATTGGTCTTTTTTGGCAAACTTTGTCTGGAGTGAACATGTCTGCTTCTCGGTTTGGAAGTGAAAGTATATTAGTAATTTCTGGTTAATACAGATAATGCATTTATTGCAAGTGGTGCTTGTAGCTACACCCTGTTTGTTTGGTGCTGTACTGAAATGAATAAAAGGGATCATTTGAAACAACTCCACACATAGACCTGAAGTGCAGCTGGGACATCTAAGACACGGTACATCTTTCACGTTGTTTCCCTCCCATGTTTCAAGTAATGTTACTACCCAATGCACTGTGTAATGCAGCAAGCATTTCTCATCCAACCTCATTCCCCACCAGCACTTCAGTTTCTTTCTCACTGAGAGTTAATATTTGGCTTGGTGCTAACTTAACAGCTTACTACAGCTTGTGCTGTGGAACCAAGCATGCCTTGTAATGGATTAGATACAGGTCCTTAGAATAAGAAGCATAATGTGTCTGCTGTCCAGGGATATTTGTGGGGGTGGCAGAGGAATCAGAATGGACAGACAATAAAATGCTCTTTCATTCATGCCACAATTTTTGTGGAGTTTCATAATGCTGTTTTTTGTGAGTGCATATTTTCCTACTCCGTGTTCTTGTCTTACAGTTTTTATTACTTAATATCCTGTTTATTAACATACATCCTACAAAAATGATCCTTGACATAAAGGTACAGGAATCGCCTGGTGTAGGGTGTGGCATAGGAAAATAGGCAATTCAAAGTAACTTTTAAATCCAAAAAGGGAATAAACCTCTAGGAAGTATTTTAGGAGTATTGGTGTTTTAAGATCTGATCTTCTTAAAAAAAAAAAAAAAAAATATTATTTTTTAAAGATGGGTGTGAATTAACAGTTTTTGTAGTTCCTGAAAGGGGAAGAAGTTGAAAATGGTTGAAAGAATAAGAATAAGGTTGAAGTTGATTCTTTTTGATAGACTCAGGGATGCTTTCACAGGATCCTGCTGGAAACAAGACTAAACAATTAGTGTTGTACGTTTAAGCAGGATAAACTATACAACTACAACCGCAATGGGAAAACCAGAAAGCATAATTGGAAACTAGCCGAGAGTTTCACTGAAGAGATAGAATGAGTTGGAGCACATTGCACAGAAAATAGCAATGAGGCCGAATTATTTAGGAACCATTATAAATAAGTACCATGGGTGCTTTGGCACAAACATGGAAAGGGAGGAATGAGATAAAATGAACTGGGGCCATAATAAAGAGGGAATACACGTTGTGCTTTCAGGCAGTAAGAGAAAACCAAAGGCATTAAGTTGTGCCTTAGTAATTGGAGCTGAAAACCTCATGATGAGCAAGGCTTATATGTTCAGGTGGTTAACACATGCATCATCAGGCATCTGAGCTGTCTTGGGGAAGGAGCAGGCTAGAACCTACTTAAATTAGATGCATATTTTAAAATCATTTGACCCTCATGACTCAGGCTCATGGCAGGGCTCACAGTCTAGTTTTTTTAAGCTGCAGAGCCATCAGACGAAGCAGTCTCTCTCTCCTCCCCTGCCCACTCCCAGGAGCTTACTCCTACTCCTGAACTCTGCCCCTTCGTGTACTGCCATGGGAGTTCATCCCGTTATGTGGTAAAACAGGGCAGGGAGTTGATTTGGCTCAAAAATTTTGATGTTTTACAGAACCTTTGCTATGTTAGTTTTTGAAAAATGACTTTTACCAACCCAGTCCATTGTATGCTGGTAGGAGGGGGTTGGTGAGAGGTCTGGTTTTGGTGGCTGTGCTAACATCAAGTGCTGGTGGACCTACATCACTGCCCCATGGACTGAAGTCTGAACTTCCAGGCTGTAAGAACTACTGAGGTGTAATTGTATGTTACACCTGTCTCAGCTCTATCTCCTTACTCCTAGCACTGTACTTTTGTTACTTCTCTTCTTGATGTAAATATTTGTCCTACTCTGAGCCAGTTCAACTCACCAGCCTGTAAAAAGAATTCTTCATTATAAAATAGTCTTTTTTTTTTTTCTTTTTTTTTCTTTTTTTTTTTTTTTTTTTGTGAGGAATAGAATGATTCCTTGTAGTAACAGTGATTGTTTGACAGATTGACTGAGACAGACTCAGCTTCACCTTTGGCAAGCAGGCTGCTGCAATCTTACAGTCACTAGCAGTTACCTTTAAGAAGTGATGTGATGTAGGAGTGTGGACAGAGCAGCTGTGATACCTGCTTCTATTTGCTTTTCTTTACAAGTTGGGGAAGGAATACCTCAGAACTTGATACAGACTAATCAGTTTTTCTCAAGTCCCAAAAAAGATCCCTGGCTGACTAAACGGAGTGGAAGCACCCATGTAAATAAACACCCACACAGCTTATGCTGGCACCAGCCGTGTTAAATCAGTTCACTGGCTCTGTACCACAGTTAACAAGTGGTGAGTGGTGAAGCAGCAGATAACAGTGAATTCAGTAATGATCTTAATGTGTCTCATCTACTTCCTCATGCAGATGTCATGTACAAATGGCAGGTCAAATGATGGAGGGAGATAATAGCAGACAGTCCTCTACGGGAGGCTTGCGTATCCTGTTTGGAAAAAAGGATGGGCATTGCTTCTCTGAAATGAGAGGAAAGAGAAAAAGCATATGTCTTGAGAAATATAAAAAGTTGTTGAGAAGTGGATAAGAATAAACTCTGTCCTGTAGGTAAGGAAAGAATCCAGGTTGGACATAGCCTTGGGTGGTATGGTTTAGTGGGAAGTGTCCCTGCCCATGGCAGAGGGGTTGGAACTAGATGATCTTAAGGTCCTTTCTAACCCTAACTATTCTATGATTCTATGAATCATTAAATTGCTAGGAGAAGGATTTGGGTTGGTCATTAAATTGGCAAGTTTTAGGAAAGACCCGACAAGCTCTGTGAGGAGCCGGGTGTAGTTGATCCTTCCTTGAGACAGCAAGTGTAGTAGCTTCTTGGGTTCCCTTTTCAGATACTATTTTCTAGGTTTTTAACTTAAAGAAACATGGCGCTTAACTGCTAATATATATCAGCAGAAATTCAGCATGTAGACCCTGAGCTACAAGATACCCTCAGAGGAATTTATTTTGCTTCAGAGGAAGAACTACTAAGCAATACAAGATGTCCTATAGTTGTCTCAAACGCTGGCAATTCAGCTCAGTTTCAGTGTGCATCAGTGAATACCTGGAAAACTAATCAAACCTATTCACATGCCATAGTCATGTGGTTTTTTGCCCCCCATCTCCCCTTTCGTAGGATGCAAGAGGAAAGTCCTTTTCAAAAATTCTTTGTTTGTTTGGGGGTTTTTTGTTTGGTTTTTTTTTTGTTTAAAGAAGCCATGGAAGATTGTTACAAGAAAGATGGCTTTGTTTGGGTGTACTTCGAACTGAGTGCAAAATAAACATACAACAGGCTTAGAGGATCTTTAGCTCTTGTTTTCAGGTTGTGCACCAGATGGAGAGCCTAGCTGGCTCTTCCTCCTGACCTTTGGTTTACATTTTTTTTCAAATCTCAGCAAAGTGGAAAAAAAAAATAAATTAAGGAAGAAACATTAGCAAAGATTTTCATTCACCAGAGAAACAGGAGGATTTTAAAAAGCACTTCACAGACAGGTCTTACCTCCATCTGATGCTTTTCTTTCTTTGTGGCTAAATTTACTATTCTCTCAGATTCTCAATTTTTTCTGTAGCTGTGAATTCTTAATCATCTTTGAGCCTGAATGTGCATGGGAGTTACAAGGCAGTTTGAGAAACTTAAGTGAATGTGACTGAACTGAGTAAGGACTTATTTAGGAGTGGGGTTTTAGTATTTCTCATGACCAGAGATGTGCATTGCCAACATGCCAGTCAATGTCGAAGAAAATTCCAGCATCTTTTGACAGGCCGTTTCCTCACCCCTCTTCCCCTCTTGCTTGCCCTCCCACATAGCACAGCTTCTCAGCACTGCCTGTGCACAAAACATATGTATTGGGGTAGTTAAGCAAAAAGACAGAGCCGATACATTGTTCTCCTTAATTCACTTAACATATGACCTTGCACCTATTACATGAGCTGTGGGTGTACTATTTTGGGTGGGTTTTTTTAAGCAATCTATTTGTTATAAAGATAATGCTTCCCCTAGTGGGAAAAGGAAGACTGTATTGTTACAGTGACATGTCTTTGTAATTTGAGATGACATTTCGTTTCAGAGCTTAGACTTTGTGTAAGTAATTATAATAGTGAAAAAAACAGATCTTTGTTATTCTGAACTGCAAGCAAGCACAGTCCAATACAGGGGTGCAAACAATTGTTTTATTTTTGTAGTGGTTTTCTTCATTACTTAGAAGCACCAAAAAAAAGGTGAAAACTTAGCCTGAGTTACAGCTAGTGACTCCATCTTCACCTTTCCTGAGGTGCCATGGGCTAATGCCCTTGTCCTGACAGTCTCTCCAGTCCATCCCCCTTTTTCACAGAAACAGAGCATTTCCTCTGACTTTGAACAATTTCCATCCTCCCTCTCAGTACGGAGAGCCTCCTCAGTACTTTATTTGCTGCTGCTTTTCTCCATCAGTCCTGCTTGGTTTCTAGATTTGTTGCTTTAATTCCTTCAATAAAATACAAGTGTGCTGTGCTTTGGAAGTATCCTAAATACCCCTGCTTGATCAATATGGCCTTATGATGACTTCACTGTTAAAGAAAGCTGTTTCTCACGCAATACTCCTAGAAATCAGGGTTCAAAAAGCTGTGTAGATAAGTGGTGACTAACCATGTTTAAGATAATTTCATGGTGTCATTTGAACCAGCATGGTTAATACTGTGTCAGAATTTACAACATTTCCTGGTTTCAGTGCTTTGTAATTGTAATCTAATCTCTTTTGGTTTGAAGGGGAGATTAAATCATTGCCAGGGAACAATTTTCAAAAACTGAAAGTACATGAAAAGTCAGCTGGTTTTGCTTGAAAGTGAAAATACAAAGTGGAGTAGGCTTCTATTTTGAAGTGAAAGTAGAATGACAAATATAACAGTATTCGGCATAGTCACTGAAAAGCAGTTGTTTAAATAACCTCGGATGTTATTTTTAATAGGTAAAGGCAAAGACTTTGCAGAAAATCCATTTCTCTAGTAATCCATTTCTCTAATGCTGTATCACATCTAAATCCTGAAAGTACCTTTCAAGAATTCTGAAGCTAATGCCTTTGAATTAAATTTATTTTTTTAGGCATTTTACTGTGCGATATGCACTTTTAGGAGTTATTATAAATCAAATAAGATATTTGATGCCCAAATGGCTAACATACTGCCATCATCAATTTAGAATAAGCAGATTGAATTTGGTAATCCTGATAATCCTTCATTAGACCTACATGACTCTCCTTAAGTATGTGTGAAGCTGCTATTCTAAGTTATTCTTACTCTGCGTTTTATGCCTCATCACATTTCTCTCAAGTGGTACCCTTGGTTTACTTGATAGTAATTTAAAATTAATTTACTACATCATCCATTTTAAAGGTGGCTAATCTTGAAGAGCAAACTCTTTTTGCCTGAGAAGTTGCTGTAGTTTGAAGTGTTGCTCCTGCAAAAGCCTACCTGGGGAAGGAACTGTTGGGGCAGTATTAGTGGCTTCTTCTGCTCTTCCTTCCCTCTTGGGTTGAATCGCAAACCATTCAGGAGTTTATTGACTATAGGGCGCACAATTGGAGAGAGATAAAATGGAGCGTATATGCAGTGCACAGAATGCGCAAAGACACAAGACTAGTTTATTAATTTCTCCCCATTTCCCCATGAAACCTTTTTCCCTATTCCTAGAACTTTGCATGTTCATTAGTGTGAACCTACTCTTCTGTGACAGAAGAGTAGAGGTCTTGAGACATTTTTTTGTCATGAAAATGAGTAAGAGCCTACTAAAAAAGGAAAAAGTAATCGCCGTTAATTCTCCTCTTAGATATGGAAAAGGTCATAAATGCTCTAACTGCAGGAAAAGCTACACTGAGAATTGGAGCTGTACAACTGAAAATGGTTTTTTTTTTGGTCCTTTTATTGTTGTTTTTAAGCCATAGGAATGCTTTAGAGCCTTAAAGTTTTATTAGTCTCCAGAAAACTGGTGTAGTCTGTAAAGGATACATTTCCCCACTCTTTCACTCTAGCTTTCATACATTGAGGGGTTATAGAGGGAATGCTATTTGTACAGTCTCTTCCAGCTAATTTCCCCCACCTCTCAACCATCAAGTTTCTTTTCAGAATTAAGCATCCTCAGGTTGGATCTAAGCCATATCCTAATCTCGGCAAGACCTTGCGTGGCATCAGTCTGCATCACCCAGTGCAGATTGTGGATCCCATTCGAGTGTCATCCAAATACAAAGAAGTCAGGATTGTCATAACTGGTCACTAATGCATTTAGTGTTATCATAGACATGGAGAAAACAAAGTTGTTGGTAACTCTTAGTACAGACCATATCAGAGAGAGAAAACGAATCGTTGTTGATAAGAGGAAAAAGTTGCACCTAGTGTGTGTTTCAAAGGTTTAGGGAGGAGGTCCCATGGTCACAGTTTGCCTGTTCAGGTGGGCTTGCACAGCGAGAGACAGCATCGTCTGTTCCAGAGCTGGATTTTAAGAAGTCCCCTTAGTGGAAGGAGGCACAGTAACTGGCTGGTTGCAGTTGCAGAACCAGGCTGTTAGCTAAAAAGGACTTTCCTAAATCTGCTCCTGATGTAGGAAATACGAATTCGCGTTCTGAAAGTGTGGTGCATACATTGTATACATTTCTATTCTACATTATTGTGAGTGCCTGTCACTTCTGGGAGTCATCTCAGAAATTTCTAGCTATTTTTCTGAAAGATAGAGGTGAAACTTTTCTATTTCATTTTTTTTTTTTTTCCCTTCAGGAATATTTTCCACACAGGTGTTTTTCTCCACTTTTTATTTTCAAAAGCAGTTTTTGAAACTGGGATTTATGATACAGCATCTCTGTTGTCTGAAATCTTATGATTGTGCAACTAATCTGCTGGTATAAATCACATCTATGAGACGTGTTTATATATTATAATCCATACCACAAGTTACTTTAAGAATGGTCATGCAGTAAAAAAGTAAGTACCAGGCTCATGAATTCCCCATGCATTATTCAGGTTAGCATTCGTGGTCATCTGAGTGGTACACAGTTAAAGAATGCGAATTGGCAGAGTAGACCAAGACGCAAATGTTAATGGTGCTGCATGGCTTGACAAGGTGCAACGGATCTGTTGAATTACTGTACCAATAAGCTATAAAGTAAAATAAAGTCTCCAGGGACTTGTCTCAGTGTGAAATACAGGACATGCTTTGTCAGAGCACAGCACAAATTGCCAAGAGCAGTGTTAGGATGTGAGCTGGCAATGTGTCTGTCTGCCAGGGTGTGAAAAAGAAGCCAACCTAAGGATTCTTCAGAAAATAAGAATTTGAGCATTTTACAGAATTACAGAGTCATTAAGGTTAGAATTGACCTCTGGATATTATCTAGTCCAGTCCCCCTTGCCAAAGAAGGGCCACCTAGAGACGCTTACACAGGAATGTGTCCAGGTGTGTTTTGCATGTCTCCAGAGAGGGAGGCTCCACAACGTCCTTGGGCAGTGCTGTTCCAGTGCTCTGCCACCCTCAGTGTAAAGAAGTTCCTCCTCATGTTGAGAAACTGGAGACCAGTTTGTTTGTCCTTGAGCTTTTTCACTGCCATCAGTACCTTTAGGTCAACTTTTTACTGCCAGCAGTGTCTTCTCATCAGAAATAAGCAAAAGCTTTTCATGCCCCTGCACTTGTTTGTTAAAGCCTATTTGAAGTTTGCTTGTGGTTCAGGTATTTAAGATGTTGCAGGACAGGCTGCGTACATATTAGAAGTAGCACTCAAAATGGAAAAGACCAAAAGAGTTTATGAGAGAAGAAAAGTGTGTAAGTCAAGGTTCCTTCTGATCTGTAGAATTCTTTCGTGCAGTATCTGAAGTTAATCACCATTGTTAAGAGAAAACAAAATATTCTTTATTTATTTAAAGAATTTAATTTGGGGTTTTTTTTTATTTTTTTGTTTTCTAAAGAAATACGCTTTTTTTTTTCTGGCTGAGGATGAAATATTGTAAGACCTATAATTTTTTTACATTCTGTTACTCTTCCACAATGATTTAAAAATTCTGGAAAGAACACAGATGAGGTTTTGCAAAGACAAAATTCAGATTCTTTCTTCTGTACAAAATGGTGACACATAGCCATCTAAGAGGAAGGAAGGATGTGAAAAATAAGACCAAAGGAAGAAGGTAGCTATCCTAATGAGTATAGCAGAGTCTTCTGTGGTACTAATTGCCTAATGTTTCCATCTTCCCACAGATGCTATTTTTGTATAGAGTTTTTCCAAGGAATGAAATGGTGGTTCCATGATCTAAAAAGTGATATGAATTACTGTTACATCAGACCTTGATTTGAGTAGTGTAAAAGTATTCATATTTTTGATATGTGGACATTTCAAGAAGACTATTTCAGTACATTCTATGATGACCCGTTTCTGAGCTAAAACCAGATTGGTGTTTTTTGCAGTTAAAATAACTGTCTTTACACAAGCAACAGCAAACTTTGGTTGTGACATTTTGGCTCTTTTCAGAAAATCTGCCAAGTGTGCAGACATGAGGTGACTACAGAACATGCTGGTTTTAAGCGAGAATGTGATATTTGTCACACATGGAGAATATCACTGATATGTTGGATGCATATACATTAGGAATAATTAGCGATAAAGAAATGATCCTACACTGGAGGTTGGAGAACTCATGGTGGTCGTGTTTTATTTGGCCAGTTGGAGGCCTCTTCAATTCTTAAAAGCTCTCTGACTGGAAAATTGGACAAAATCTAATCATACTTACTAAATAAATGAATGCCCAAAGTTATGCTTCTAGAGCCAATCTGAATGAATAACAAGATCTTTCAAAACCACAAGGCACTTCAAAGTTTGTGATCATATTTTTAAGTGATGTGATGCATGTGACACTGTATTGGAAGAACCTGCTGCAGTGGTTTGAATCTGCTTAGTGCTTTGCAACTTTGAAGATTTTGAAGCTAATTTTGATCTCTACAGAGGAAGTACTAATACTAATATGAATGCTGTTGCTAAACTGAGCTTTGCAGGTGTTTTTCTATTCTCCAGTAGTGTTTCTCATGGCTTTTATTTTTTAGACTTGGATGCTGCAAGTGTTGTTCCCCTCCAGCAATATTCTCGGTTGCTCAAAACTTGTTGGATGTTCAGAACTTCTTGAAGGCCTTTTGACTCACATGGCCTATTTGGCATCACTTTTATCTCTTTTTTGAAAGAATTGTAGGGAGGAGTCAGATACTATGGGTGCATATCAATGAAAGAAAACAGCCATCTTTTCAGTCTGGGTGCATTTTCTGTTTTGGCAAACAGTATCCATTTTCATATCTGTTCTGCTGCTGTGTATGCTTTATAAATCACTGTGGGGTATGTTCCTTCTGGGAGATGCTGTGGCAGGAGTGTGTGACTGCAGGTGCTTGGATGCTGAATTCTGTTAAAGTCTGTTGATTAGAAATTAGTTGGGTTTTTTGGTTTCTTTTTTTTTTTTTTTTTTTTTTTGTTTTTTTTTTTTTTTTTTTTTTAAGTTGGAATTTAAAGGAATGCCAGATAGAATAGGATTGCAGTGTGTGACCTTAACTCTGTTCATGTGGAGATGCCTGCAGGTTCTGGAATCCAACTGTCCTCCTTCTCAAACCTGCTGCTGTTCTTTGTGCGGCTGTTCTTGTCAACCAGAACTTCTATTCCCACATCTCAGTACCATTTTCTACTTTGCTTTCTCCAATTTGAGTGTTCTGACTGGTGCCACCCTATTGTGATGCTTATAGTTTCGTTTGTGTGTGACATCAGGGGCTCAAACTCTTCCATTTTTGATGACTGAGAACTGCTGAAAATTGCACAGCTTAATTATTAAAATCCTTTCATATAAAGTAACTTTTGTTTCTTTCTAGCACTATATAGACTTTGATGAAGTTTTTTATCTTAATAGAGTACTTTTCAACGCCGAATTACTTTACTTGAAGATAAAGTAAACTGTTAGAGACAGGGAACAATAAATATTGTGAAAATGTAACACAAATAAATACCTCCTTTAAAGCAAAAACCAGTGAAATTAAAGGACTAATTCTGATATAAAAATTTTGCTTCCATTAAGTCTTGTTAAAATATGATAATGGCAACTATCAAACAGACTGAATCTGCCCTAAAAGCTTGAATTATTTAATATTTGACTTTTTTTTTGTTTGTTTCAACTTCTGAATTGCATCAACTAAAAAATGATCCAGGAGCAAATTCACGTTACCATTATCCCTGTGCAGGAAATGTGAGCTGGGCCCAAAGTGAGTGTGAGTTTGGCTTAAAAAGAATGTTTTTTTAATAGTTATCCCTCAGTTTCTTTTAAATTTATCTAATGGTTTTGATCTTTAGATTGCAGATTTCTGATCTATGAGACAGTTGAGGGGATGGCACTTCTCATTAAAAAAAAACCAAAACAAACACAAACAAAACTTGTTAATATACATAAACTCACATAACTCCTGCCTAAAAAACAGTGCCAAGAGTGAGAGGACCCCCCCCTCCCGGTAGTCATGAATACTTTTAACACATTTTTAAGGTGGTAGTAATGACTTTAAGGGTATGTATAGGCAGCATTGATGCCGTTTTGGTTGACAAGACACTTGTGATAAGTAGATGTAGTGATTTTAATGACTTCAGTTTTATGTAACTTTTCACACAGTGTAAATATGGAATTTTTGCAAAAGTGTTATTTAGATGTGTGGTTAAAAGTGTGGTCTGTTCTAGGGAGCAATTTGGGAATACATCTGGTGCATTAAGGATGTTGCCATAAGAATGACATGTTCTGAACTTTGAGTTTTAATACGACTTTTGCAGATGTGCTGGCATTGAAAAGCAGTCTCGTGATGTGACTTTGGGTGATTTTGCTTACATTTATCACTTTTATTCCTGTTTTTTTGAGGGTACTTGTTACTCAAAGTTGTCAATATTTGCATTTCTTGGTGTAGTGAAATTAAGCTGAGCATTTTTTTTCATTCATGCATCTACTTAGACTGTTCTGAACAAGCTAGGGTAATTTATAGTACACAAACAGCTTTAATTCCAGTGAAGTCCTTGTCAGTTAGGATTGTGTGAGTCTTCACAGTTATTTTGTACATGACTTGAGGTAAATTTTCATTACCTGAGGATAATTTTACTGGATTTGTGCTTGTGTGTTAGTGTTGGGAACATACTGCACATCACAAGGATGCATACTTAAGGGCGCAGGATAATCAAAAATTTTGAATCTCTTTAGCAAGATTACATACTCTGTGTACTGCTAGATGTACTTTGGATGACATGTCTGCCGGAGGAGTTTACAGCCTGGGAAGGCTTTGGGAAGCTCCTTTTCAAAATCTGAGTTCCGTGAAATTTGCAAATTATGGCATAAGGCCATGTTAATAGTGACACAATGTGTGATCATTTTTGACAAATAAGAAGCTTGGCTAAGCTTGCAGTCACGTTACAATTAACTGCTATTGGTAATTCAGCTAATATCCATAATGATGTGAAGTTGCTCAACCTATTTTGAAAAAAAAAAGAGGATGCTGTCTTAAAAAACCTATATGATTCTATATAGAATGGGGTTATTAAACAAAATTCATACAAGTATAGAAAATGTAAAGTAACTGTCAAATTTATTCAAGAAGAATTTAGATCAGCACAACTTTAGGGATACATTGAACCTCCTTTCATAATACCAATAAAAACTGAAGTGTCTTTGTTAGTAAGTGGAAGTTACACTTTGGAGAAGGGAATACGATCAGTGATATTTAATTTTAAAGGTGAAGTCTGGGGGTCTACATCTCTTTCTGTCACAGTAGCATGCAGAGTTCATAAATACATTATTTATCTCAGTGTCCAATAAGATGGTAAATGCCTTTGCTAATTAAAGTACTTATGAAGGCTATGTCAATCTGAACCCCCATCAGACGGTTTCTGGACAGTTTAACCACCTCTGGTCCTGTTTTCATCATTTTGCCCTCCATTGTGGCAGTATTTTTCTTTTTATTTACCCCAGCATGAAGGTAAGCTAAAATGGGCCATTAAAAAAAAAATGGGCAGGAGGGAGGGAAATCACTGTGCTTAGTCATCATGTAGGTTAATCTCAGGATGGGTTTGATGTGTGCTAGTGGCAGCACAAAAGTAGGGCTAGGGCTGTAGAAAGGAGAGGACAAACCTGTGGCAGGTCGACCAAGACTGGACTCCATGGCTTTACCTGTTGTGAACTTGCCTTTCAGTGAATTGCAGAAGGAATTGCTTTTGATGAGTTCTTGGCCTTTGCTGTGTCCTTCATCTTGCCTGTTGGGTGCCTTGAGGCTCTTATTGGCAGAATTTTTTGGGGGATCAATTTCAGAGCCCTCTTCAGTAACCCATGCTTACTGAATTCAGAAAATTTTTCTACGTTTTTTTGACAAGGAATGAGATCTTTAATATTGAGCTTTTACTGGATGGGTGAGCTTACTTGTTTTAATTCTAAATAGCAAGCAAGGACTTTGAAACCACTTTTTGTCTGCTTACTTGTTAGTAGTAAGTGTAAGAAATCTTGCAGCTGAACATTATCTGGCTGCTTCTTACTGTTTTTAAATAAACTCCTCACAAAATATTTACAGCTATATCTCAATGTTCATCAATGTTTGCACTTCTGCTGACCTCTGCATGTGGAATGTAGGTTAGGCAAATGTTTAATTTTACTCAGCTATAGCTTTTCCATCACTCAGGAAGTTGCCATATAAAAGAATGGATTTTCAGCTTCTCTTCTAAATCACGTTATTTCCGTTTGTGCAATGAAAGCTATTTACTTTTCTTTTTGTACTTAATTAGTAAGGCATTTTTGTAAACTGTCAGCTATTAAACACTTCCCTGGATGCTCATGAAGTATGCTTTTATTTACCAAATTCAGTCAGCAGCTGAAGTGGTACAATAAAAATTACGTTGTATGCTTTGCAAGAGGAAAAAAATCAATTTTTGTCAGCTTCCTGTCTAGTCAACAAAGAAACATGAAAGAAAGAGAAGGCTGACAAGTTTGTTTCCTCTTGCGTCTGGCGAGTGCTGCACACTAAAATAATATTTCCTGTTGCTATTTTGCTGTAATGTTCCAACATTTAAATTTTTATTAAAACTGGATTTTCAAATGTCAAATTAGAAAAATGCAGGTTTGAGAAAATTGTGTCTGTTTTTCATTTGAGCCAGACAACTAAATTGGAGTACATGTGGGTAGTACCGATTTTGCCTTGTGACGTTTTAAAAATGCCAAAAGAATTTGATTAAATAGCCACATCACTAAAAGTGAGTTCCACAGCTGAAAAGGAAAAAAATAAGCTGTTTGATAATTAGCCTTCATTATTCTTTAGTTACTGATTTTGAGACAAATTGCTCTTTAATAGAGACGCTTATTTGCAGTGGAGCATGCATGTGGAGTGTCACAATCCAATTGTAAGTGAAAATGTTTTCTGGAGTAAATTGCCGATTTGTACAGGAAAAGCTGACATTATAGTTTCTGCCAGCATGAATATTCTGGTGTGTTTATGTAAGAGTTGAATTCAGAGCAAATTAGAGGATTAAGGCTCCAGGACTTCATAGCAATAAAAGCTACACTGGCTTGCATGACCTTTCTCTGAAATCTTTCATGGCGTAGCTAAGAACTGGATTCAACATGAGGTGTAACCACCTCCAGTGTGGATTTAATGGGACAAAGTGTGAGATTTAGAACGTGTAATTTGCAGCTAAGTCCCTCTTCCTTCCCATCTGTGTTTGATGTTCATTGGATGAATGAGGAAGACAGCAACATCCTGAAAGGGATCCAATCCATCCACTCCCTATAATCCTAATGCACAGTTCTTGCAAGTCATACAAGTCATTCCTAGCTTTTACATCCCAATGTTGTGATAGTTCTGCCCATCAGGTAGCAGAAGACATGGAGTCCTCTCTGTACCTCCTAATTCTCAGAGTGTTGCAGTCCATAAATTAGGTGTGGTAAAGCTCATCTTCATTCTTTTTGTTGAAGTGAGGTAGAAGGGAGTCATAAATCATTCTAAACATGGGTGTTGGCGTATGAACTAAAACACTGATTTGAGGGTTGCTTCTCAATTATATGTCAGGCTGCTGAACTTTACAGGTGGTTTTAGGGTTGCAGTCTGATTTGGTGTTTTTTCCCCTCTGTTTTCTTGTCTCTAGACCATTTCTTAAAGGACGAACCACTTGAACAAGTCCCTGGGTATTACCACTTAGCTGGTGCTTTACAGAGAGGAATAAGGAGGAAAATAAAAATAGGGGGCTTGGCCTTTAGTTGGTATTCTTTGTACTTCTAAGCAGTAGTTGAGTCTTCACTTCTTTACAGAGCAAGGGCTTTTGTAAAACCATGAGCTTTGCATTTAAGATATGTATATCTCTTGAAGTTGGGACTCTTGAACAGCCATGGCCATCTGGGGTCTTTAGATATGGAGTAATGTCCTTTGAAATGTAATAGGAACTGAGTGAGGTGTTTCTGGGATGTGCAGCCTTTAGAGGAAAAATACTGGTGTGTCCTGAAGAGAAAGCAGGTCATAGTCAATGGCATCCTTGAGAGCAGACGGAATTCAGCGCCTGTTAATAAGGAGCAGAGAAAGCAATGCTTCCCCTTTTTAGCAGTACAAATGGATAAATGACTGATAATTTATTGCAAAAATTATTAATTTAAGTAAACTGAAGTTTTAAGTTGGAACTTAAGAGAAGGTGCCCACATAGATTGTTGACTAGTGATTTGTTAAAATATTTGAGAAAAAAGCATAGGGTAAACTTCTGGTCCATAAATTGCGGTAGGGTTATAATACAAATGTGCCTAAAACAGGTTTCACTTTGTGTAATATGCTTCCAATTTTAGGCCTTTCTGTGATGCTGCAGTTTTTAGAACTGGCCGTCTGCACAAACCAGCTGATATCTTTCACTAGAGCAATTAAATGCATTTTTTTACTGTAGCAGTGGTATTGCCATGGGATGAACCTGTTTGGAAGAGCTTTGAGATCTGTGGGGAAGAAAAATGGGCTTATAAGTAAAATTTTGTGTATATTTTGGCTGGCTGTTAAGAAGACTAAACATACTACGTGCTTTTTAAGTCTTGTGTTTGACAGGGATTTTGGACTGCTGTGGTTGCTGCTGCTATTTCAGAATACCATAAGGTTCTTAAAATGTACCAGTTAATTGCTCATTGACAATCTTATTTGGTTGAGTCCCCTGGCCAGAGTGAGACTATCACTTGCTCCTCTTTCCACTGTTACTGAGGAGCTAGGTGACCTAGCCTCCTATCTAGTGTTGTGAAGTATAAACAGTGTATTTAAATTTGTTTATATTAATCATTATTAATTCATTATTTAATTGCCAGAATTTTTGAAAAGGTTGAAGTTTCTTTTAGAAGACAACTTCATATGAAATGAGTGTTGATTTAATCAGGAAATCATTTAGACAGTTCTGATAAATTCATGCAATAAAAATTGCATACAGTCTAATAAAATTTGATAGTCTTTAAATAATCCATCTGACCATAGTCCTTCTGGAAGGATTTTGATGACAAGTCATATACACCTGCAGTATGCCATGGAGGTCAGTGGGTGCTTCCCTTAAGGTTTTCCTTGCAAAAGCTGCAGCATTTGACACGCAGGGGCAAATCTTGTTAACAGAGTGCTGTACCACCTCTTGTCAGATGGGGTTGTGCGTTGGGGATGTTCACGCCATGCAAGTACAGCCTCAGGGAGCAACCTGGGGAATGGCTGCAAGTGCACATGCACTTGCTGCCGGTACTGCGTACCCACTTAAAGCTACGTTGTTTCCTAAGCCATGAAAAATCAGGTTCGGGGAGGACTGAAGGATAAGGAAGTAGTGATGGGGAGCAGAGGACTAAGAAGGAACATATGGACACCATTCATGCAGGGTGTGTGACATAGAAACAGGAGGCCTCCTGGGCAATATTGATGGTGTGACCTGCATGTACACACAACCTTTTCCACTGGTGATGAATCACACTGCAGGAGAGTGTTCAAACTTTGAAGTCCAGTTTATCTTCCCGTGCTTTTCTCACATTCTTTGGTGCATCATCCCAACTAAGAGGATTTCAGCTCTCCATTTATTTAGTCTAGGCAAGGATGGCCAAGGAAGAAGCGAAGTGCTGTGTTGTTTTAAAGTTGTTACTTTTAAATTTGTTTATGTTAATGCTCATGTTTATCAGTTAAGGGAAGGGAAAGCACTGCTCATGGACTTGCTGTAAATATTTGCAATATGGCTTCATTGGCTTCCTCCACATCCCTCCTGAGGCATCTAATTTGCCTTCAGGTTTACAAAACTGCCTTAAGGAGATTTGGAGTGCTGGAGGGCTGCTTCTCCCCTGCAGATTCGCTCTCTCACTGCACTCCTCTGAGTAACACGGTCTTGCAATGGCCAGTCGAGTGCTGGTTGTTAAAGGGAAGACCTAGGCATGGCTGTAGTTTGTGTGGCAAAGAGATGGCCTCTCCATCAGGATGGTAGCCCTGCAGCTGCAGGGATAGTCCTGGGTCCTTTGTGGCCCATGTCAGTGTGTACAGGCTGGCTCTGTGGGTGGTTACTGCCGTGTCTAAGCTGCTGTACTGGGTGTAATGCTTGGTACCTAAAACAGTGGCTGTGCATTCATGTCTTGCTAACCACGGGCAAGGATGCAGGACAGTTACATGGCCATTAAGAGATATATTTTTCTTCTCCACCTCCTGAGAATTTTTGCCACAGCAAAGTAGCTTTGCCTGTGGCCACACTGCTGTGGTTTGTCCTTCTTCCAGTGGACTGGCCTGTGAGCATGAGGGCTTGCTCTGATTTTGGCAGCCACCTCTTCCTGTGTTCCCGAGTGCTACTTAGAGAGGGCTGCTGTGTGTGAGAGGATGGAAGGAGGGAGTCCTGGCAGTTTCCTCTCAGCCTGGTCCTGCTTCTGGTTTGGGTCAGGGGAAGTGCTGGAAGGCATAGGCTGGCCAAGAGGGGCTTCATCGCTTGATGGGCTGATGGCCAGCGCTGCCTCTCCCTCAGCCTCTGCCTGATTTTTGTGGCATGGTAGCATTTTGCCTGCCTGCTGGAGCATTTTGGGGCAGGCTTTTCAACCACATCAAGCATCCATACATGAGCTGTTGGAGCAAGTCCAGAGGAGGACCATGAAGACAATAAAGGGGCCCTAGCACCTCCTGTATGAGGACAGGCTGAGGAAGTTGGGGCTGTTGAGCCTGGAGAAGAGAAGGCTGCGTGGAGACCTCATAGCAGCCTTCCAGTATCTGAAGGGGGCCTACAGAGGTGCCAGAGAGGTGCTCTTCATCAGGGACAGTAGCAGTAAGACAAGGAGTAATGGGTTTAAACTTAAACAGGGGAAGTTCAGGTTATATCTTTCAGATATAAGGAAGAAGCTTTTTATTGTGGAGGGTGGTGAGGCACTGGAAAAGGTTGCCCAAAGAAGTGGTAAATGCTCCATCCATGGCAGTTGACCAGGTTGGATGGGGCTTTGAGCAACCTGGTGTAGTGGCAGGTGTCCCTGCCAAGGGCAAGGGGGTTGGAACTAGATGATCTTAAGGTCCCTTGCAACCCAAACCGTTCTATGATTCTATGAACTTATGGGTACCCTTGTGCTTGTGAAAATGGGGATGTGTGATGAGCACCGAAGGCACAGAGGCCAGAGAAGCTCTGAGGCATTTTTAGAAAGCAGTTAAGCCCTGCAGATGTGGGTTTAATGAGAGGAAAGCAAGGAGACTGCTGCCTGTACCCCTGGCATCGCTGGACACCCCTGGCAGAGGCAGCTGTTACAGGGCGCCATTCTAATGACACTGTTTCCATCTTGCCAGGTTATTGCTGGATCCAGCCTTGTGCCTCTAGTAGGTGCTGAATGTGATTGTGAGGATCCATCCTGGCAGGCAGCAAGAAAAATAAACTCTGTAATTTGTTTCAGAGTCTGCAATCTCTCTGCCTGCTGAAGAAGAATGAAGTTTGATGTTTGGTTTCCCTTCAGCTACTGCTAGTTATACTAAAATCACGCGTTAGTAGGCAGGGTGTTTGGACCTCCATTGTGCAGGACAAGGAGCAGTTTGCTTTGTACGCTCCAGAGTACCTGTATATGAGGTGGATGGTAAATTCTGTACCAGCCACGGTGGATCTTCAACAGGTTTTCCTTATTTTTTTTTTTTTTAAGTTAACAAGATGAGAAAAGGATGCTCCTCACCTGTATTGCCTGGATCCAGTGTGCCCAGTCACAAAGTAGAAGAGTAAGGTGGGGATTATTGGCAGTGTTTCCATAATCAAATTTAGCTGTTGGAACCACCAGCGATCGTAACACTAGCAGGTCCTACTGGCACCTGGAATCGTTGTCACTTCTTTGAAAATATAACTGAAAGTAGAGTTCTTAAATAGGAAAAGGATGCAAAACCTACTGGGCCAATACTCACTGGGTAAATACAATGTTCTCTGCTTGCTGAAGGCTAAGCAGTATCTGGCAGTCTGTGGAATTAGACCTCCTAGTAGATAATGTTGATGGGAGGCGGTATATTTTAATGGTAACGCCATTAGTTTTCACAAACCGGTTATCTTCTTTGAGCTGTGCAGAACTGAGCGGTATAATGTGATATTCTGGAAATTTTCACTGAGTAAGCAAATACCTTGATTGTTGCCAGAGCTTCCTGTAAAAGAATGTACTTGGTGGAAACAGTTGCTTTAAATGTGATTTATGTCCAAATATGGAACAACAGGAATAACTTTGTATTTCCTGTGAACTAACTAGAAGCCCCCTGGATTTGCATTTCTTTGTGAAAATGATGTTCACATCACCAACAGGAAACTCATGTTCACAGAGCAGCTTTCAGGGGACTCCCATGACCCTATCTCCAGGACAGACCCCTGGGGAATTTGGAAAAGAATGTCAGAAATGAGGTCCCAGCAACAACACATTTCAGCTCCAGCAATCTGGTGTTCTTTCAACTAAGAAGATGTGACTCTCTTCTGTAACGCTTCACTTCTTTTTAGTCAAGTACTTCTGACTAATTTTAATTTGCAAAACAAATGTTTTCTGAAATAATTAATATTAAGATTTTAAAAATTAACAAATATTCCCTTGAGTAGCTGAAATCGGCTGGATGACTCCGATAAGAATCTGTGGTCTGTCTGCAATTTTTGTATGAACATCCTGCATGATTCTGGTAAAACGACAACAACAAAACAACCCTACCCCATTCCCCCCAGCCAAAAGGAAAAAACACTGCCAAAAAATACAAACATCTCCCATGTCTCAAGAGCATAATGATTTTTTTTTTTTCTGACTATATTCTGTGGAGCTTTTCTTAAAATCAGTGGATTTTCTGAAAATTGTACAGGCCTTTAAAAATTATTGTAATTAGTTCAGATTTCATCATGCACAGTGGTATTTCAGACAGTAAGTTGCCATTTATTTCAGATATTATCTGTATGGTACTTTGAGACTTGTTCCATCTGAGATACTTACATAGGCCTAGCAGATATGATTCTGGACTTAGGGGAGAGCCTGGCCTGGGACATGGAAGCAGGTGATATCCCATAGGTCATTTTGAATGGTTCTGTTCTTCTGTGCCCTGTGAGTACTGGAGCTTCAGAAAACTGAAATGACACAACCAAGGACTTTAAATAGTTACTACGTGACAGAAACATCCACTGGTTGCTGACTAGAGCTGACCTGAATTTGGTGACCTACAGGGTGAAAGCTGTAAAACCAATAAGCCTTCCCTTGGTTCAGGGAATTCCCTGAACAGTCTTAATTGAAGTCTACCCATGATTTGCTGGGGGGGGGGGGGGGGGGGGG
>JANRGW010030879.1:0-28340 GCA_024733675.1 Psilopsiagon aymara | reverse complement strand
TGTTCAAGGCCAGGTTGGATGGGGCTTGGAGCAACCTGGTCTGGTGGAAGGTGTCCCTGCCCGTGGCAGGGGGTTGGGACTGTGTGAGCTTTGAGGTCCCTTCCAACACTGATCATTCTCTGACTCTATTGCCTGGACTGCACCAACCGCCTGATGAGACTGTGGCATCTCCACCCCTGGGGGCTTTTAAGAAGTGGTGGGTGTGTTGGGTGAAGCTGGCAGTGCCTTGGGGCAGTGAGATGGAACAGGTCAGGGTAACTCTCTTCTGAGGTCTGGCAGCAGGCTGATGAGCAATCACGACTTCTTTGTGGGACACAAATCAGGTGGGAGCCACCAGGGCCTTTGTATCTCAGTTTGTCCCCCTGCACCTTTGCAACTCTTACCTAAGTTTGCAGAGACAGGACCCAGTTCCTGCTTGCCATCCTCACCTTGCGCTGGCATCGCTACTCTGCCACCTCCTCAGTGGGCTGGTTCAAAGCACTAGGCTGGCAGAAAACTGCTCCCTTCTCTTTACTTTGTTATAAACCCCTGCTTCTCCCCGCTTATCACCTTGGAATAACTCATGGAGGGTTCAGATAGGTACCAAGGCTGGTAGGGCAGGAAAAACAGGGGATGGATGGCAGCACTGCCAGTTGGAAACCAGACTGAAACTCTTGTGGAAACCTAGCTGGAGCAGGGAGAGCTCCTTCCCTGTCCAGCAGAGGAGCCCTGAGCTCATTACCCCCCTGATGTCCCTCCCAATTCCGTACACTGTTTCTCTGTGGCAAAGTGCTACCACTCTGAGACAGGGGGAAAACCCCTCAGCCTCCTGTCTTGTAAGTCAGTGAAGAACACCATGGTGAATGGACACATGCGCAGCCATGCCTGCAGCCTGGGAGCGGCATCTCTGCAGCACCAAGGGTTCAGCGGCTCATGGCCCAAGGCAAGACTTGGGAGACGGGGTTTAAAGTCCATGCTCTGCTAGAAATCCCATAAGCCTAAATCCCCAGAGGCACCTGGGAGCTGAAACTTTGCCAGGCTGTTGGGCAACCAGACAGCAATGAGGCAACCAAACAGCCTTGAGGGTCCCAGCCCATGCTTCTGGGGCATGTTTTGCTGTCAGTTCTGTTGTAAAGAGCCACTCTGGCCCCCTGACTGGTCACTGTATTGACACATGGTGACTCACATCATCAACTGATGTGGATCACAGTTTAGCAACTTTTACCAGCTTACAAACAGCAATGGAGAGCAGGAACAAACCGGCCAGGGCGAGAGGAGGGCAGAGCTGCTGCTTGCAACAGCCCTATTGGCTCATGGTTTGTGAAACCATGGTCTGAGGGGTAGTCTGACACTGCACTCAGGCTGTTTTAACTGTAGGCTGCCTCTGCCCTCCTGCTCTCCCCTTCCACCTTCATGCCATCTCTTCCCTCTCCTCCTCCTTTCTGTGATAACAGGATGAGCTGATCCAATGGAAAACTACCCTTTTCTTTCCTGGCAGTGGACTAGTCTTCCTTCAGATGAGGTGCACCAGCCCAATGCGCCCTGTGGCTGCTGGATTCCATGGGGGAAGCAGACAGAAACACTGGGTTAGAACCAGTGTGAAGCTGTGTGCTCAGGAGCTGGGCCTCCCATCTAAAGAGCTATTGTTCATCTGTTTGAAAATCATAGGACCAATGATGCCTGATGCACTGACTGGTAACAAGCTGGTACCATTGTCCTAAATAAGATGCACACAGTGGCTGTACCCTGATGGACGCAGTGATTGTACCCTGATGCACGCAGCTGTACCCTGATAGATGCAGTGGCTGTACTCTGATGAACACAGTGGCTGTACCCTTAAGGACGCAGTGCCTGTATCCTGATGTATGCAGTGGCTGTACCCTGATGGATGCAGTGGCTGTACTCTGATGCATGCAGTGGCTGTACTCCGATGCATGCAGTGGCTATACCCTGCTTCCCAGGGAAGAAAATCCCAAGCATAAAGCAGGCATTATGCTACAAAATAGTGAAGACCCTCCTCCCTTGTTTGCCCACGGTGCCCAGCTTGGTGGGACAGTGATCCTACATGGGACCTCTAGATGCTAAGACAAAACCTGCAGCAAGGCAAACTCAGTAGCACAGCTGCTCTCAGGATGGCTCTGGAGCTCAGAGCTCCACAGCAATCAGTGATATAACTGCCATTTGCATGGCTGGGGCTGTTACCGTTTCTTGGGCAGCTTCAGCAGCGCCATGTAGTTGAGACAGAAGTTGATCAGATCCTGCAGCAGCTCTTCTCCCAAGTGGTCCTGAATGGCCTGAGGGAGGAGGAGGAGTGAGGAAGATGCTTGACCTCCCAAGAAGCCCACCCAAGAACTTGAACTGGAGGTGTGAGACTTTCAGATCTGGCATTTGGGGGGGAGAAATGAGGGGCCAGGCATGCTCCTCATGGCACGCAGGGCATGGGGAAGGAGCGGTGTGTCTGCAAGGGGGCTGGACCCACCTGTTTGGAGACCAGCTGCCCGTTCTTGTATTGCACCGTGCCATTCTCTGCAAAGACGTAGTCAAACTTATCAATGACTGTGGGGGAAGGAAACAAATCCATGAAATATGAGCAGTGCCTGCGAAAAGGGGTCAAAAGGACTGGGCTGCGGACTGAGCCCACCATCCTCCTGCTTCCTTAGCACCACACTGCCCAAGTGTCCCAAGGGGCCACCAGCCCTCTCTGCTCTCCGCAAAGCAAGCATGGAGATTATCTTCTGCTCGCATGTGGGGAGCTGACGCATGCAGGGGGGAAACGACCTGACCGAGGTCATGGGGTGAATCAATGGCAGGATGAAGATAAGGGCTCCAAAACACCAGGCTTTCAACTGCGTGCTTGCCATTCCGCTGCCTGTCCCCCTCCCCGCTGCCGGCGCGCCGGGCCGATGCAGTTACGGGTTATCTAACTCCAGCCCCCGGCCACACAGCGCTGCCGACTCAGCAATCAGCCTCAGCCGGGGATTTCTCAGCCTCCCGCCGCTATCAAGGAGGATCTCGGAGCCCAGCCGCGCCTGGCATCCGTGCCAGAGCAGGAAATCACGGTGGAGGGAGCAGCGGCTGCCCCTCGCCCTCCCGCTCCCTCCTTTACCCCGTGTCCCCCCACTGAACACGATGAGGACACCCCTCCACGGCGCGGCAGGCAGCAAGGGGGGAGCCGTCAGAGCCCAGATGAAGGCTGCGCCGGTTGCAGCACCCATTCCTGCCCGCTCTCCACAGAGGGAGAAGGATTAGCAGCGGCTGCGGCCCGGGCACGGCCGTGCGGCCCCACGGGCAGGCTTGGGGATGGAGAGCCCACGGTGCGCGCCTCACCTTCATCGCCGTCCCCCAGCTGCTCGGCTATCTTGGCGTAGTCGGAGCCCCCCACCACGCCGATGTGCACCCTCTGCCGCAGCTCCCGCAGGAACGCGTCCACCTCCGGGTCGATTTTCTGGCGGGGAAGCACGGGCTGAGGCCCCGCCGGAGGGACGCGCTCCGCCGCGCCGCGCTCGCCTCGGCCCCCCCTTCCGCCCAGCGCCGTACCCCCCTGCCCCGCTACCTGCCGAGCCGGGGTCAGGGTCCCATCCACGTCGAAGAGGCACAGCACCCGGCCCCGCGCTGCCGCCATCCCGCCGCCCACCCGGCCGCTGGCAGCAGGAGGCGGGACCGCGCTGAGGAGGCGATGGCCGCCGCACCGCCCTCCCGGGCAGCCCCGCGTCAATGCGCGGCAACGGAGGACCCCTCCGCCAACCGTCGCCCGTACACACATGTGGCTGAAGGCCCTTTCCGTGTTGCCTTAACGTGTGGGTCTTGAATCGCTTCCCTCCTTCAGCTGTTTCTGCTTCAGAACCCTATCGAAGGACCCGGGGCTTTGCGGGGGGGAATGTGTCTGCATTTGTTGCTGTTGCTGCAGTGCCCCCTGTGTTTAGGGGCTGGGGTGGCGGTTGAGCTACCTGGTAAGCTCGGCTCCCGCAGGGGTTTCTATGTCCTGAGGAAGGGGACCGCAGCTGCCTGCGTTCCCCCGTCAGTGCCCGTGCCTCACCCCGTGTTTCTAATAGGATGCTGTTACTATCTCGTCTGTTCGCTGGGAAAGTGCAGTTTTCAGCCTCCACCCCCCTGCAAAAAGCCAAATCTATCCCTTGAAGTAACTTTTTGCTTTGACCTGCTTAAGCAATTACCCCACGAGTCATTTAGGATTAATCAGACCATCTGGCCAGGCCCTATTCGTAGGGATCCGTGTTATGCTGGCCTGACACGCAATGGTGGACAGCCTGCCTGGCTGCTGCCTCCTGCAGTAATCCCTGGGTCATATTCCAACATCAGAAACAACCTACATGGAACATCCAGTCTGCTTTGCTCAGCAGTTAGCTTTGCTTTCTGTCCCCACATGGTGCTCGTGGCGCTGAGCTACACTGGAACTGGGGGGAGATTTTATTATGGTCTGATTGGTTTTCTCTCTCTCAGTATTATTTGGTTCCAGGACATGGTGCTGCCCCTTTTCCCAGTTCTCCACCAGATTCCTCTCAAAACGAAGCATTCAGCTGGCTTCACAGAGTCTGTTTTTCAGTCACGGTTTTGATTTTCCTGCCCCCACTCCATGGAAGGGGGATCTACAGAAACAGTGTTAATAATTTACCTCTGTGCCATTGCCTTGGACAAAGTTTACCTCCGCATCCCCAACTCCTTGCTAAGGGGGGCATTGATTGTGTTCGTGTATTTCCACACTGTTCCAGCGAGTTGCCAGGCAGTCTCGTACGGTTATTACATGTGGTATTTGCCCTGGCATTGGCGTTCCTGCAAAATCACAGCCCTGTTGCCCTCTGGATCAGACCCCTGGTTATAAGCTCCCACCTCTGGAAAGCTGGACTCTCCTCCCACAATGGTTTCTCAGCACTCACTGTTGGCATGCAGTTGGGGGCTGAATTTTTAGTTCATCTTGGAGTTATGCTCATTTACAGGGCTTGTCGAGGTGTGATTACATATACCCCTCATCAGTTAATGTGTGGACACTTACTCCAGAATGTGAATACTTTGAAGTGTGTCTGCTGTGGCGTGCTGAAGAGTACGTAGCGATGCCTTCATGCATTCAGATTGCTAATGCCCAGGACTCTCAAAAGACAGCCATGGTTTCGGGCACACAGTGAACTCCGGGGGGTTCAGGAATGCCAGCCTTTATCCGTGACATGGTATGAGGCCAAGACTTCCCATGTCTGTGTGGAAGAGGTGTGGTGTTAGGAAAACCTGCCAGCTCACTCCTGGTGTTGTAGCAGCACTCATTTCTTGCTGTAGCCCAAGCTGCCCTATGGTCTTGTTTCCAGGCTGCTCCTACCTGGAGCCTTCTTGTTTGGCAGACGCCTTCCCCCTTGCCTTTTGCGTTACTGCTTCGGACATCACAAAAACTGGAGCTGGTCTCCCGGGGCTCGGGGGCATCCCTGCACCGCAGGGCAGCAGTGCCACCTCGGGGCACTTCCCAGAATTGCGGAGTCTGCTGAAATACGGGGTCAGCGCTCCCGCTTCGGCGCGCTCCCGCAGTGCCATGGGGCTCATGCTGCTGGAGGGCTTTCCAAAACGTGAACTGCCCGCAGTGCTTTCTCAGCTTACTTGTCACGCCACTTTAGAAATCCTATTCAAGTTGAAACACCTCTCCCAGCGCACCAACTACCTTTTGGTATGTGCCGGCGAGCACCCAGTCCATCTCTGTTTCGCAGGAGTGTAAGCCTGCCTTTTGAAGCGCACAGCGGTGTACGCCTGTGCTTGTTTCTTCGTTTGGGTTAGCTCTGGGAACACGGCTGCTGTGGCTGGTTTGGTTATTTAATACTTTGCACTTAGTCCACTCCTGCCATTCCCTTGCTCGCTGCTATGACAGGCAGCGGCTGTTGTCACAAATAAGACCTCTGTGACCAGCAGCAAAGGCAAATACTGCACTGGAAGTTTAGAAGGCAAGTGGCTGTGAGCACTGGCTTACACTCTGTCTAGGGCTGCCATTAAGGTCAAGGTTTTCCTTCATACATGTTCCCAGGTTTTATGTGGGACTAGTACTGGTACTTGATAGCAAACCAGCACCACAGCTGAATAACACAGCCTAAAATAACCAGTCATGAATCTTTGCTAAAGCCTCCTTCTGTTACAAGCCCTCTTTTGTATTACACTGCTAGAGAATGTCAGACAAACAGTGAATTGTGTGGTTTATCATTTGGATCCCACTGATAAGCATTCAGAAGGCCGAACCAAACAGAACTCGTTTCTTCCCCAGAGCCAGGTATTTCCCCTGCTCCTTAGCACTGCAATGCTACATAATCCTCCCCAATAACCCCTCTGCAGCTCCAGAGGAACCCAGGTATGAAGTCTGCTTTTTAAAGCTGTTTTGTTCTTTTTCAAAGTAGTAACATAAGACAACCAGGAAAACTGGAGCCTTTTCCTGTGTTTAAACTCTGTTTGGCTTCAACAGCAGACACTAGATGTTTAGTTCCTGCATGCTTAGTTGAGCAAGGGCTGCACAAAACCTATGCTGATGGAACACCTACTGTCCAGCCTTCATTCACCTCATCCAGGCTGTATCAAGCCTCAGGAGCATGGTCTGGTAAGATACCACAGTGCTTACAGAAGGAAAAATATTGCCTGCAACCGGTTTTAGCAAAGGGCAGTAGCAACCACATCCAGTAGCAGTATTTGGCACAAATGGGCAGTTTTTTATCCTGTGCTTCCTAGCTGGGACCAGAGCAAAGACAATGATGCTTCTGCTGCATTTGCTGGGCAGCTGCGTGGACACAAATATTCAAACAGGAAAACCTGCTGTATTTATTTTTATTGTAATAGAAAAAACCAACACAAATAAATCAAAACATCACTTTCTGTCTAAAGACATTATTAACATTTTTAAAATGGCACAGGGGAACCCCAACAATACAAGACGGAAGAGTAAGTGTGTGTGTGTGGGAAAAAGGGCTCTGTTCCCTTTCAGGAGCTCAGTTTCCCCACCCCTTTGTCAATCAGCCGGCTGAAGTTTGTCACTATATACACTTACGTACACTTCTCAGTCTAGTTTGTATATCTATGGGTGGATCGGTGGGGGCAGAGTCCTGCAATTTGCACATAACCATCTTTGAGGAAAATGGGTTTCCCAAGAGGCCTCCAGGGTACAATGGTCTCGTTACCCAGTAAGACCAAGCAAACAGGATTCCCTCCTAGAGTTCTTTCGCCATGAAACACAGAGTAGGTCCCTAGCCCAGGGGACCCTCTAGGAGCTCCGTGGCTATTGCAAACAGTGTATGGCCGAGGGAAATTTTACCCAGGGACCTTAAAGTAGCAGCAACATCTCTTCTGCAAAGGGGCTGCTCAGGAGGGGAAAAGGCAGATGGCAAAATGCATGGGGTGAACTGTTCCTTCCTGCCTCCCAAAGGGACGTAAAAAGTCCTGAAGTGGGCAGCCAAAGCAAAAACCAGGTTCAGGACCAATTAAGTGGTGAGCATACAGGGGATATCCTCATTGTGCAAGAGTGTGGAGCAGAAAACTGTGGCACCAGTGCTTCCGCTGGAGGCAGCTGCACCTGAAGAGATAGCCTGAAAGACAAGCAACCACAGCTACGCTGCTTGCAGGTACCACACCTAGATGCTGGGCTGCACCGTATCTGGTTGAGTATACCTGTTCAACTGAGAAAGCTCCAAGACCTCTTAACAAGCTACAGCACTTTGTGTCTGCAGGGGCCACGGTGGTGCACTGAGAGCAGATACACACAAAACTGCAGAATGGACTGACAGTGCCCCACTCCCACTTGTATAGCAACTGCACAAGGCGCAGGGCAAGAAGTACTTGACAGAGCAACCAAACTGCAGTTTTCCTCCATTCCATCCCCTCAAAAATATAAACCATTATAGTCCACACTGAGTAACAGCATGACAAACTCATACTGTATTATTCTGGGAGAAAAGAGCCCAGCAGAGAAAAGACATCTCCTTCAGGTATGCAGGAAGTTTCCAGTGCAGCAAGTTTGAGATCCAGGACTGAACTTGCAGCAATACTTTTGACAACAAAGCACTGGGCAAAGAGCTATACATTTGCATAGATGCTTTTTCAGTGGCATCTGGGATGTGCATTCTTCATTTCTGGAGCATCAGCAATGTTTTGGGGTTTGTCTGATGTCTTTCTTCTGTTCCTTCCTAAATGCAACTGCTATAAAATTGCTCATGAAAATAGTGTATACACATGCATGAAAAGAAATCAGTGTGCCTATTCTTTCATTCCCCCAATCATTTTCCACTGCGAATAATTGCAAAGCTGTAAGAACCTTAACCTAGAAGAAGCAGTATTGATACAATCTAATGTCAGTCTAAGGACAGGACTGCTTCTGCATGTATCCCAATGAACTCAATTGTTTCATAGAAGAGCTTGATTTTACTCTTCCTCATTTTCTTTACATCTGGGGAGATCTACCACCTACTTCTCTTACACTCAAGCAGAGCCCTCTCAGTTATGTGTTTGACTGCTTTGGAAAGGACAGCAATACCGAGGAAAACCGAATTCCTATTGTGTCTGCAACCAGATACTGAAGGCAGAATTGGTCCACCTTATATTATCATGCAGTTGTCATGCTATTCCTGCATTGCTGTACTGTAACTCTGTCTTGGTAAGACAAAACAAACTCAAAGCCAAACAGAACAGCTCTTATGCAAAGGTAAATAAGTTCACAAGGTTAACTATCTGCCAGTAGTCTTACATACCAGAAAAGGAAACCTTTCACTTCATTTTACTTTCATCTGAAATCATGATACTCTGTTCTGTCAACTGGTTCCACCCCGTAACTCTTGGATCTAGAGTTACAAGGCTCTTGGTAAATCACTTCCCCACAGAGCTCATCCCACTGAAGATTTCAAGTTGGGCATGACACAGACACACAGTTCAGCTTAATCACCTTTCCCACACAGCTGTGCCACTGCAAACATTCAAATCATTTGAGTTCTGCTTTTCCCTTGAGCAAACAACATAATATCAATGAAACATGCAGAAGACTAATCCTGGGATACCTTTACTTCCTAAGCTACCAATAGTGCCTTTGCCTTTTTGCTACAGACTTCAGCAAATACCCCCATAATATAGGCAATGACAGGAGAAAGATGCAAGCCTGCAAGGGATGGCCACGACATCCCTTATTTACTCCAAATTGTGTAATGGGCTCTTGAATGCTCATGGAATGAATTCCCACTTATCATCACAGGAGTTACTTAGAAAGTGTCATCCTACTTGGACAAGACAGCCTTTATAAATTAGTATAATAATATTAGAAATTATGGCAATCTTTTTGGTAGTATTGGCTTACATGCACCCTGATAAATCCTCTCCCTAGGAAATTTTAAAACTTGTCTCGTAACTTCTGTAGAGTTAATTCTGATGAGAAATTATAAAATAGAAATCTGGTATATTGATGTTTAAAAAGGAAGAGGCCTGGTGAGGCTGGGCACACTGGGTCACTCCTGTTAGCTCTGTCCATTATGTCTGCTGAAGGTATTTCCTCCGGGCGGCTGGATCTGGATGGAGTCCAGGAGGGGCCTTAAAGCTTGTCCAAAAGGTCTGAGAAGGTAAAGAAATAAACATCTCAATAATCACCTCTTGATGAACACCTTTTCCCATTTACTACTGAAGTGCACTCACTTCCTAGAGTGTAATCAAACACACGCTGCTTCTAAGCAAATCTGAAGAACAGACTTCCACTACAAACTGAAGTAAATGTAACCAATTAGAGAGAGTTTACTGTTCAATAACTGAGAATCTCAAACATGATTTTATATAAGCTAGTTCTGAGTCCTAACCTGCCCAGACTGCTAATGTGGTAATACTGTGTCTGAAACTGGCTTTTAGTAATTCATTCTACTTAAGTATGTGAATGAAAGCCCTGTTATGCAACTGCTGTGCTCTGTTAAGTACCACATCAATATTAAAGACTGCTAGAATAGCCTCTAGCTCCCTCATAAGACAGTGGTTCAACACTCATAGAACAACTGCTGTTGCAATCCGTAGCATTGCAACATTGAAAGATAAACCTGGTTTATCTTTCAATATGACTCACTCTGTTACAGACTTTAGCTGATTTTGAAACATCTGAAGCAATAAGAGCCCAGGATAGAAGACATGTGTCTCCCCAGAAATGTGCTATACCACTGTTATGAGAAATAAGACCTATATGATGGAGCTCAAACCAGCCCACTGGGATCCTCACTATCTGAGAATTAAGAGGAAAAAGAAGTTGAGCGGGACTACCAGGCAGGAATTCTTCATTTCTTCTTTTTCCATCCAGTCCTAGCTTTAAAACTGCAATGTTAATTTTAAAATTACTTTTTCCCTGCCTGGTGACATTTAAGAGACCATTGCAAAATAATGAGTAAAAAAAAAGTTAAAAGTAGAAGATCAGCCTTACCATGTCTTTTCAGTAATGTCAGTGCCAGTCAGCACTTGTTGTACAGTGTTGTAAGTGTTCAAGCAAAGCAAATAGCATCCTCTCCTTAATCTTATGCTGGTTCTCTATCAAATTTGTAAGCACTGGCATGAAACGATACACTACGGAGAGGAGCAGCATGTATACTCACGTGGCAAGAACTTCAGCTGGAAGGTCAGTGATGTAGGAAGGGATTTTTTTTCCTGTCAGGAACTGTGCCACTTCATTACTGAAGGTGTTGCAGTTATGTTCAAAGAGGTTGTAAGATTCTCCTCTGTGACACAGGAAAGGAATTGAAACATAAAAATACAGACTCAGCAATAAATCTAACAAGCAGAAAAACTTCAACCCCTAATGAGGATCATCATCTTACATTAGCATTTTTTTCCCCACAAAGAATTCTAAGGCAAATACAGATATCAATTCACCTTCAAATTCAATTGAGTCAGGGAGGAAAATGGCATCTCTGCATCACTGACTTTATATAATGTTTTTTGGAGGGTAAGTGAGGTCAGGGTTCTTCAATTAAAACCACAGAAGGAATAATGAGAAATCACAGGAATTACGGACATTGAAATATAGCCAAAACACTAAATGCTACTTTCCCATTCTTGTGAGAAGTAGACTAGACTCTTTAACAGTCAAGACCTTGATTTTACTCACATGAAAGCTGTCAGCTTTAATACAACACTTTACCTATGACTCATGGGGCAAAGCACTATTTACTGAAATATTTCATATAGCGCCTTCATTTTCCCTGGTGATTCTTTCAAAGGCATTTCAGGCATTGTTCCTTTTGACAAAAAAGCAGCATGAAAGACTTGCTGGCACAATGCTTGCTCAGCCTAGCTCAAGGCTGGCACGCTAGAGGGTTGCCCAGCTGCTAGCTCCTTGTGTATCAATGCATCAGATCCAGTCACATAGTCAGAAAGTACCAAATAATTCACTTAGCAGACAGAGCTTTGTAAGCAGGATCATAGTATCTTCCTCCTCTCTGCATCTCTACCCCCAAAGGCTTTTTTTGTTGATTTTACAGCACAAGCTGCTACTTACCGGAACATAGATTCCCCCAATGAGGAAAGATACTCCAGAAAAATTTCTTCTGTGACTTCAGTGTTCCCCAGGTCAACAACCGTGTCTGGAGGTCCAAGAAGCGTCCCTCCCTGCAAAAATTAACAGCCAGAAGACAATGGTAAATGGACAGACTGAATTATTTTGAAGGACTCTACTGACTAGAGCTGTCGTGGCTTGTCCAGGCACAAAAGAAAGTACTTTGGGTATATTCGTCAAACAAAAAGCCCTGCTGGCCTCCCGTGTTCTGGGAGCATGTCACTTCACGTTTGGGAGCATGTAAGTTGCATGTTACTTCTCATTCTCTGAAACGTATGCAAATGCAACTTACATTTCAGCTTGCATACTTGGCTCTTTCTGCTGCAAGCTGTAGCCTATGGCAAAATGCTGCTTTAGAAGAATGGTCAACCAGTTTTGCCTCTCCAAGAGCAGAAAAGTCTGTCAAAGCATCATGATTTTATTATTTAAGATTTAACAAGGATGTCTTGAGTTGCCATGTCAGCCCATAAATGCCTCTGATTCAGAATTTGACAAGGCATCACTCCGGCAATGCAGCTGCAGAAGGTGTTGTGGATAGACAGATTCTCTCAGCAGAATCAACTCCCCACCCTGTATTTATTTGGGCTTAAACCTGCTGTCCATGCTCCCTTTTCCTCAGATGCCCTGGGAAACCATGGAGAGCAGCCTTACGTGGCTGAATTCAGAAGCCTCTTGCTGCTTTCTTACAGGACAGTGTCACAAGCAATTCTGATCATGTAACCCTATGATAAAAGTATCAGAAATGGAAGTTTAACTTACAGGTGCACAGCTGGAAATTCCTCCACTGCCATAGAAGAACTCATCCTTATGGACTATTATGGAAGTGTGCCTGCCACAGAGAACAAAACCACAGGTGAAACAAAGGAAATATTCAACCTAGCATATAAATCACTGGTAAATTTATGTGCTCAAAGACAATATGAAGTGAACAACTGAAAGAAAAAAGGTCAATGAGTTGTGATCTGCTGGGACATGAATGGATATGGAAGCAGTGATTATCAAGCCTATTGTAATACTGTAAGTGGTTGGGAAAGAATAGGCGTAGTTGCGTGCTCAAGCATGAAGGAGCATAGGAAGAAGGGATCTTCCCCACCAGCATGAGATCTCCAGCAGCCTCTTTCAGCTAAAGGGTTGAGGGTAAATTCAGAGAGATGGAGACAGAGCTAGCCCTGCTACCCCACTGACAGAACTGCAGGTCTGACATACACCGACTGAGAAGGTCAGACAATCACTGGAGATGGATCAATAGAGAGGAAAACAGGAGCTTTGGGAACATGTGTTTGCCTTAAAACAAACAAAGAAACAAACCCAAACCCCAAAACCAACCAGCAACCACCCTCTTGATACGATATACAGCAAATTGGGGTGTGTTCTGTAACAACATGTAGCCGCTGCTTTTATGTGCCAGAATGCCTGATTTTGTAATATCTTCTTCCCACCTAAAAGTGCTTGAGACAAAGGCAATATCCTGCCCTTGAAAAAGTGTATAAGTGCATTAAAACGCAACAACTACTACCAACAAGTTTTTTCATGAGGTCCACCAAGCTCTGAAGAGAGAAGTTCAACCAGCAACTGACCGTACGTCATTTTACTGTCAATCTGTATTCAGGCAGCAAAAGTGCCTTGTCTCTTTTCAGCACCAAAGTGTTCTTAAGATCTGAAGCATACATATTCTCATACTGAAAGTACTTCCTACACCACATAGTGTTCAATGCACATTATGCGATTTAAATCTAGTCACTTACCATATGCCATCCAGCTGTTTCCCTGTATGCAGAGAAAAGAAGAGTTATTAGCAACATATTTTCCAGATTTCAGCCTACAGTCTGTCAATCACATAAGAATTATGCTTATTACTTCACCATGACAATAATGCCAAAGATTTCATCCCACAGCTTCTTCTAAAGCAACAGAATGTCCTTGCAAACGAGCTACCCAGTCCACACTAGGGCTATACTTTTTTCCTCCTGCATGCAGAGGTGGCAATGCCATCTTATCCTGCCAGTGCTAAACTTTCTTAGGCTTTTTTCTACAGAAAAAGAAACAAAACCACTTATCCTCAGATTAGCGTCTTCAGTCAGGACCAGAAGAGCTGAATTTTACACAGATTTCATAATGGCAGGCAGTTTGCCAGCACAGAGTATTTTCAGCTAGTGAAGAGAGATCTGACTTGAACAAATGATCTGTGGTCAAAGTCTCTCTAATCTCTGCCATGGTTTCCTCCTTTTCCTTCCCTCTCCTGTCCTTTAGAATCACCAGTTTAAGTGGGAGTCAGGTGGGAAGGAGTGCAGGGTTGAAATTTATACAGATTATCCTGCGTTTTGTAGAACACAGCAGCAAAGATTGCTTCAGGCACCACTAAACTGATAACATCATTGTGTCTTCTGAAATGCATTTGTAGTTCCCTAGAAGTGGGAAATCTAAATCTGTGTTCATGGTAGTATCTCAAGAGCAAACCTCCCTTCAAAGGGTCACCAGCTGTTACTGCTCTAGGCTCAATTATCTTATCTATCATAAGCTAAAGACTTGGCTTCCCTGCTGAAACTTGAAGAGGCCACTCTTCTGTTGGTGTTCGGCTTCTTCCAAGATACCTGGTGTGCCACCAGTGATAGGCTACACTGTACTAGTTCCACTTGTCCTGTGGAAAGACACTCTCCAGTCATGGCACTTCCATCAGTACCATGGCACCAATAACCCACAGGGAGGCAAAGGCACTGTCTTTCCCTTTCTATAGGCAGAGGGTGTTGGGATATTTATCCTCTTACTCCTCCACAGGGCTGCTTGGGTCTGAATGAGCCAGGAGTGAGGAATGCTACTTTGAAGGAGCAGTAGTTCTTCATGAGTTCTTTCCCTTGGGCAAAACCAACTTTCAGTGATCATCAGCACTGAGTTAACCAAAAAAAAAAAAAACAAAAAGAAAGGATTTTTGTTGATGAGGATAATCCTTCAGGAGTTCTGAGAAAAGGATGTTTATGTGCCCAAGTAAGGAATAAACAAAAGCAGAGAGCGAGATACCTGCTTCAGATGAGGGTCATAGAAGAGCACTGGCAGGGAAAAGGCTGTTGTGACAATAGAGACACCAGTAGAAGCGAGCACACACAGTTCTGAAGTAGGTGGACTGATTTGTCACTACGATGGATTACAGCCAGGCAGCAAGCATATTCCCTGTCATCCACCTCACAGAAATGTAGGCATGGAGTAGGATGAAGGCCAAAAGATAGTAGAAACGACAACAGAAGCAAACTGTGTTACATCTCAGGAGCATTTGCTGCCCCTTCAGCGTGCCCCATGCTCTTCTCCTCTGTCCTCTGTCCCTTGTTCCACACCTTTCCCATTAGAGCTTTTGCCTTGTGCTCTAGAGCTGCCAGACACCAGTGGCACTGCAGGCTCATTGGCGACATGCAGGTAGGGTATAGGGTGCTGCCTTAACTTCAGCAGCTGGCCTGTGATGGGCTCTATCACGTGAACTTCACAGTGTTCTGCATTATCTGTTAATAGATTATTACACATTTATTCAAAATAAAACACTAGAACTTGAACTTTACCCTTCAGGGCAGAGAAACAAACAATTTCAAATGCAGCACATACCAGAATTGTATTTGTCCTTTTGCATGCTCAATGGAAAAAGAACATCTTAATATTTACTTTCATCCTCATTTCCAGCAAACAATGATGAAAGGCTTTCCACAAAGCAGCCACTTTGCACCTAGATCTGTGTGCAGGTGAAAGAGTTCTAGCAGATGCTGACAATGTCACAGCTGCTGCTGGGAACCTGCTCATGCAATCACAGCACCTACTTGAAAAGGTCATTGCAGCAAAGGCTACCACACACTGGGCTGCTCTAGCGAGGCTGCAGCCAGCTGCTCAAGGGGAGTGACCACCCATATTTGACACTTGTTAGACCACATCTGGAATGCCATGTCTACTTTCAGATCTCCTGAATATAACAGACACTGATGTACTGGGCTGGAGCACTTGCTGTACTGAACAGCAGGTGACAGAACTGGTCTGCTCAGACGCAAGAAGAGAAGGCCAAGAGTCCCTATTGCTGTCTACAACAATCTAATGTGTACAGAGGAAAGGGCACTTTGTTCTACTCAGAGGTGAAAGGCAAGAGGTGCTAGCTGGAAAAAGGGAAATTCACAACCAGGTAAGAGGAGAAAAAACAAACCTACCAGGAAGGTCATCAAACCCTGGGGCAGGGATCAGAATGCATGTGATTTCTACCGTGGGGATACTCGGAAGGCAGCTGCCCAGGGGGCTGATGAATCTGCTCCCACCAGATCTACTTTAAGCAGGACTTCCAGAGGTTCTTTTCCACCACTGCAATTCTCTGATTGCATGAACAAAACCTCAGCAGAATTTAGGAAAGAGACTTTGCATAAGATTGCAGTCCAACCTTGGGGGCTCCTCTCTGGCCGCCACACATAAAATCTGTAGCCAACAAGAGGCAGCAACTGCCAGGGCAATAACACCACAGCTCTTGGCAAGTGAAGCTGCCTGTCTCACAAGACATGTCTGTCTGAAGCTGCTCAGCTAGGTCAGTTTGTGCCAAGCACTGGTTTGATGATCTTAATAGAGCTGCTGACCTGCTATTTTTGCTTAGCTCCTCTAAGACATTAACCAGACCATCGTGTAAAACACATGCCAGATCCGCAGCACTGATGACAATAAAGCATCCACAGCAGCTCCCCAGCCTGCTGCAGGCAAAACAAAATCCCTTTCTACCACCAGTGGACTGTGCTTGGTCAGAGGCAGTGCAAGCCCCTTCAATGACAGTGGAGAACCCCATGCCTAAGAAACCTGCCATTATTCACCCTGCACACACCACCAAGAGACATTTAAGACCAAGAACTTTTGTTATGCTGTACAGTTTCCTAGGCTACACAGCTAGCTCTTGTCATCTCAGCCCTAAACTGACTGACAGGAATAAGTCAATGGCTTTTGAGGAACCTGGGCAGCTCCCTTGCTGCTGCTCAGCAGGAACCTCAATGTTTGTCTGCTGCATCATGAAAGAGGTCCTATACACACCTTCACCTCCACCACCATCTTCCTCCTGAAGTTTTGTCTCTGTTGGTGCTCTTCCCGTGTCTTCTTGCCCTTCTCTCAAACTCAGACATTGCACAGAAGAGGTGACAGCTCACACTGCCACTCCTGACAAGGTCATGTAAAGCCATCAGGGCAGCCTGCTCTAAGGAGTCCTTGCCTTCTTCTGGACATTGTCCACTATATACAAAATACATTGCAGCCTCTGATTAGTTGCAGCCCCAACAGCATAACCAAGTGATAGTCAGCACTGTTCTGTTTCCACAGACAGCTGCCCAAGTGAGAGCATGAGTATAGTATTGCTGCAGCAGTGCTATGGCACAAGTTGTATCCGCCCCTTGCAGTGACATTTTCCAATAAAACTGCTTCTGGCAGCACCATCCAGCTTGAAAAAACAGAAGGTCAAGCTTTTCAGGGAGCCTCCCCATCTAATCCTGCAGTGCAACAGAGCTTACATCCCATAGACAATTGAGCACTCTAGAGGAAGAGATTGCAAATGCCATCTGGGGTACTGGCAGACATCATCACATTTCATGCTTATTGCTGCAACGCATTTACTCGAAGCTGAGGCTGTCTGTAACTACATAGAAAAATCTGATTCCCCAGTAATTTTGATTAGAGCTGCAAAAGCCTTTAAATTGCAGACATTACTCCTCACTCAATAGCCACAGCAAAGCTAATCCAAATGATCTACATGCACATAATATGGAACAGGAATGTACTGTTCCACATTACTGTTCCACTGAATGATGGACTGATACTCTTTTGGGCATCTCCTGTTTATCCAGGTAAAACAGAAATAGCAAGATGACTAAAGACTTTAAATATTTCACATATTACCACAATACGTGAATATTGTGATATTCACAATATTATCACAATAAATATTTCCAGACGGCTGTGGAGCAGGAAAGGGTGTTGCAAATTTAGATGTACACACTTAGTCATACAGCAATTAATGCAGATGGTCAAGTTACCAGGTTTCGACTGTCCCACAAGTGCAAGCTCAGCCTAAAGTAAATGTGAAGCAATTCAGCTTAATTTGATGTGCTTGCATTATGAGCTAATGCAAGTTGAGCTACCTTGTGTTCATCACAGACCACAAATATAGACATGAAGGTTACTGTGGCACACATGTTTGTGATGATAGCTTGTCAAGCTTTGGAAACCTCATCACATACTTGATCTTTAGGTGTTTTTTTAATGCCTGATGTGCTTAGATGGATCTCATCTGAAAATACTCAGTAGAACTCAGGAGGGGATGCCAATTCAGTATAGATCTGCGTGCTTCAGCATCTCAAAGATTCAATTTGTTTGAATGAGGCAGAGTATCATCTGGCAAGTAAACGAGTTGTTTTTTTTTTTTTTCATTTGCTGTTATTTTACCTTATAACAGCCACAGCTCAAATACTTTCATAGTGTTTATGTGAGCCAGAAACCTAGAGACAAATACAACATTCAAATGCATTAAACAATTCCAGGACCCTCAGCTTAGACACAGGGATGTGGACAACAAACTAGTTAGAACTGTTTGTTGTACAACTGATTCAGGAGATTGTCACTGTTAGGATAAGAGGGTATTTTGAAAGAGGCAAGCAAGCCCGTATAATTTTAGGATACAATCAAATGGAATTACTTCCAGGCTTGGATTTATCAGGAAGGCTACGCAGAAGGAAGATTAGATGCTTGCCAATCTATTTTACTGGCGCAGTTAATTTCTCTAATCTTGAGGGCCACACGATGTATTTTATTCCTGTGCATTTTAAATGCCCAATGAAAGTGGTGTTTGTATATTCATCCAAATTATTAGACTGAAGGGCAGAAGAGCTCTGAGACATGAAGGAATTATATAGGGAGATGGGCCATACATCCACCCCTCAAGCCCAAGAACAACACCATTTCCCGAGCTGTAAAATAAAGAAATAAAGGGAAGCTTAGTATTTTTAACAATGTATCTATGCCCTGCAACGCATATGCAAGCCACCTCAAAAAGCACTGAACTATTCTCCTGTGGAACTGGAAGCAAGAGAAATACCCACTGGCTGACCAAATTATAACACTGCATTGCTTTGCATGTTGTTGTAATTTCCTTAGGCAAATCCATTATGATTCCTGCCCTTTTCGAGTGAAAATTATGCGAATTAGTCAAGCACTTTCTCCTATGTGCTACTCAGGGTTCTCAACTGAAGCAAAAATACCCGACAGGCTAATGTAGAGGGAGGGGCCTGCTTCAGTTCCCTTCTCCTTGAGGTGCCTAGAGAGATCAAGAAGTAGGCTAGACTGGGGGAAGAAAACGCACTTGATTTTCATGAAATCCCTAGCAAATGCTCTGATGGAATCTCACATTGAAGTAAGTCAAAACTCTTCAGAATGGGTGGAAGAGTGGCAGAGTGATGTGCTGGGTCTGGAAAAAAAAGAACAAAGCAGAAGGCACTTCCTTTTAGCATTTACCTTTTGCCATGATCCCTTCTGGGCTGTTAAGTCCCTATAGCTGAATTCACCACTTAAATTTCAACCCATACATACTGCCAAGTCAACTCATCATTAATTAATACTACCTCATCCAAAGGTGCTATGGTAAACTAAGGTCCTGCCCATTCTGTGAGCCACATGAGCAATAGGCTCCACTATAGGACAGGAGAACTTTGGGAGGCGCAAGACATATTCCTTTAAGCCCATGATGCAATGGAATTTTAACCTTAATTAAAGATTTCTCTGCCCTTGTACATCTACTTCAAAATCAGCACTGCAACCTGAACTATTCTGCCTTCCTCTCTACCCTCCCCAGAATCAGGTAGATTATATATTCTGTCTTGAAAACAGAAATCTCACTGCGCTCAGGTTAACATCTACTCTTTTTAGATCATGTAGGTGGACAGACAAATGTAGTCTCTCAGACTGAGAATGGTGGAGAGGGAGCAGTACCTGTACAGAAGATGCATGTAGAGCAACAGCACACAAAAATTAAACACAACACTTCTAATTTCAAAGGCGATCAAAGTGCAATATTTGGCCATGTATACTTTAGAACAGAAATATTCACTGAGAAATACAGGAATCTCACAAAAAAGTAGGAAGAACAAAAAGTGAAGACAAGCCCAAGGGCACAACTATGGCACTCTAAAGCCTGCTATGAACAGTGCTGTACAGCTCTGCCTTCTAGGTTCATCATTCAACAGCAAAGGGACAACATTTATTAGTGACAGCTGATCCTCAAATGCTGTACCAGCATAATCCACAATACCTCTGTATCCTATTAGCACAGCTCAAGATATCATGCGGTGATGCTCTTGCAGTGGTCAGCACCATAAGAAGGGATGCATCCTGCCCTGGCAGTGGGTTCTGAGCTGTTTTCGAGCACACTAGGAATTGATTTTAACACAATTATTGTATTTGTTTCGTCTTTCTAAATCATACGTATTTCCATATAGGTGAAGTTACAGAATTATCACTCAAAGCTAAAGCACTGTTTCAATAAAATGCAGCATCTACGGGAAGAATACTTGAAGTACAGATGACAAATGCATGGCACTAAATTATCTGAGAAATCCTTTCCTCTTCAATTTGTGACTTTTCTTGATGAAGTACAGTTTATGGACATCACTGGCAAAAAAAAAGAAATAATAAAAAAATAGCTATTGTCCATCTCAAAGTTGATGTACAGAGAAGTAGCAACAGTTTTTGCTGTCCTTCAAGAAAAAGAAAGCAAGCGAACATTCTCTTCATCACCTCTTGGGGAGGTATCTAAAATAATCTGGAGAGATGACAGAGCTGGGTGTAAACCACGGAAGAGCCTTAACTTGAAGGAAAAAAGGAACAAACAATGATTTGGTTTACAGACAATTCAGTTGCTGGATCCACATTACCCCAAGCATTCTTCAGGCTGCACTGTCACTGTGACCACATAGGCCTTGTTGGCCCTGCTCCATGAACACGTCTGAGCTCAGCTGGTTACTAAGCAGTATGAGTGACACATCCCACACTGCCAAGAGGTGCGCTCAGCTTTTTAAGTTTTCCTTTTCATTACTCAGACTCCTTGAACTTTAGCACCAAACTGTATCACAAGCACAAGGTTTTGAAACTGCTGTTTGGACAGCATCAAAAATGAAGTTGTGCACTAAGTGTTTTTATGTAGAAATTCAGAAAGCTAAAAGATCCCAAGACTGAGTTTGTGTATAAGAAGAGAAACCTGTGTAAATATTGGCATGGAGATGCACATAGTGACAACCTATTTCTGTACAAGTCTTTGCTTGGATCAACATGTCGAAATAAGAGCGGTAAAAATCTGCTCACCTCAAACATAGGTAAATCATACACACATGTAATTTGTATCCTAAGACATGTAACTCCTAGCACAAGATAAAACATGGCCACTGTGAATTAACAAGTGAAAAGTTACTTCCCTGAGGGCTGCAACAGAAGTGAGTGATCACACAGGATGTTTTGAGGTTAACCAGTACAGGAAGCACCCATCTTCCACAGCAGTTGTTGCTGTATGGCTAACAGAACACATCCCATTCAATCGCCACAACATTATCTTCTGAACTTCGCAAGCCTATCACTGCCACATAGTAAGCCTCACACTAAGAATTATTTGGACTTTGATTTTAGGCCTGCAGGAAACCACAGAACCTTCTCTTCGTAAAGATGGAGTGAGGTGAATGCCAACAAACTGTAAAACAAGATTATACAGAGCCATCTGTTCAGACTGCCTGTTGAGAAGTCTCATTTCACACAGACTGCTGGTCTGATATGGGCCAGAGCCTACACGTAACAGGTACAAACCACTTTGTTGTTCTGCTCCTAATTCACGCTTACAAAACTTCAAGCAAAACCTGCGTTTTTTTTCATGCCCCCACTCCAAGGTTCATCTGGAGATACACACATACTTCATAAGCCGCACAACAAGCTCCTACCAACTCTCTGGAAGGAGAAGGTGGCTTGCTACACTTCACAGCTGTGCAATGCCCAACCCAGTCCAGCCTCACCACAACACGAACTCAATAACCTTGTGAACACCAGCAGGCCTTCTTCCAGCTCAGCCTTCCTGCCAAGGTGCCACAGCAGTTGGGATGTCATGAACTGAGCTTTCCCTCACTTCAGGGGCTAAGTAACACTTTTAATTAGCCTTTACTAAATCACTACAATGACAGGTGGTGGAAAAGTGCCTGGACCCTGTTCACCCAGACCCGCCTTACTGACAAAGCTGGTCCAGCTGACAACGGAGATAGGGCTGCTGCAGTTAAAGCTCACACACCGGGCCCTCGAGCAAGACCCACGCTCTCCCAAGCCGTGCTTCAGGCACCGGCCACACCGCCGCAACCCAGTGCCCGCTGCCCACACCCAAAGGAGCCCTTCCCCGGCAGGCCATTCCCTCAGGAAAGAGGTACCGGGCCGGGTCAAGCCACGCCCGGGGCTGCAGCGGGTAATTTCGGCCGTTTCCCGTCCGAACCGCAGAGGTGGGTGCGAGGACACGACCCCCGTGAGGCGGCGGCGGGAGGGGAGGCCCAGGTTGGGCCCTTCGCGGAGCGGGGGGCAGTGCCGGTGCCCCCGCCGTGCTCTTACCCAGCATGAGGGGGCTGAGGCGCCGGGCCATGCCCTTGGACAGGTCGTACACATAGAGCTTCACGGGGTGCAGCGCCAGCGGCTCCTCCATGGGGGCGAGGGCACGACCGCCGGGCGGCACCGGTAGCCCTGACAGACACCTGCCAACCGGCCGGGCGCAGAGAAACGGAGGGGAACGGGTTAGGGAGGCCCCCGTACCGGTCCCGCCACCACCGGTCCCGGCCGCGGCGGCACCACCGGCGAGGGGACAGACGGAGCGGAAAGGGCGACACCGCCTCTGCGCATGCGCGGCAGCCGGCAGCCAGCCGGGCTGCTCCGTCACTGCGCCGTTATGCAGCGCCGCGTTCCGGCCCGGGGCGGGGCTCGGACGGGGGGCGGAGCCAGAACGCGGTGGGCGGGGATAGGGAAGTGCCGCCCCCGCCGTTGGCTGAGGATTGGCTGACGGGCAGAGCGCCCGCCTTCGCTCTCGGCTTTGCAACCAATCCACGCAGAGGGGAGGCGTGGCTTCCCGCGGGAGGTGCAGGGCCATTGGTCAGCGGCTCTGTGGGGGGCTGGTCCCGCGGTGAGAGGTTGGTTGGGCGTGAGGTGCTGGTGGCCGCGGCTTCGCTGTGCCTCTTGGTGCAGGAGCCATGTCGGATTGGGTGTCTTACTACCGGAGCGAGGGGCCGCAGGAGGAGGAGGAGGAGGAGCAGGACGAGGAGGGGGCTGAGGCGGTCGGTAAGGGCTCACCCCTCATCACAGGGGCAGGCTGGGCCCGCTCCCCTCGGGGGTCAGTGGGTCGAGCGGGCCGCTGGTAAAGCTGCTCTCCTCTCTGTTCCATAGCGGATTACAAGTTCTTAGGTCGGGACAGCCTCATTTTCTTAGTGGATGCGTCTAAAGGCATGTTTGAGGCCGACGGGGACGGCGTGACTCCCTTTGACATGACCATCCAGGTAAGGCTGCTTGGGGACCGGGTGGTCACCCTGCCTGGTCTGTTGGTATAGGGGCTCTCGAGCAGCTCGAGGTTGGGAGATGGCTGTGGGATTGGAGGATCTGATGCCTGGTGGGCCGTGTCCAGAGTTGGGTGAGGGAAACGTGTATAGAATGGCGGTGGATCTGCCTTCAGCATGGGTCTTGCTCTTAGAGAGGGCATGCTAATGAAAAAAGTACCTAAGCCTGTGAACTGAAAGAGAACTCTTAAAAAACAAGAATCCCAGACTCCATCTCCTGGGGAAGCGTAGCTTAAAGCAGTTGTTGTGGTTCTGTTTGCTAGAGTTTACTTATATAAAGGCCTAACTGCCAAAATCAGAACTTTTGCACCCTTACTGCAGGTGATTTTCTTCATGCTTTGACCCGTGTGTGTTTTTTCTCCTCTTTTTTTTTTTTGCAGTGCATCTGGAGTGTGTACACCAACAAAATCATTAGTAGTGACAGGGACCTGCTGGGTGTGGTGTTCTATGGCACAGAAAAGAACAAGAACTCTGCAGATTTCAAGCACATCTATGTTCTTCAGGAGCTGGATAATCCAGGTAGAGGCAGTAAAGTGCTATCAAAGTCACATAGAAAGATGGAGTATGGCAATCTGTGTAGCAGCATTGTCAGTAACTGCTGTCTCTGAAAACAGCTGTCAGATTAACAGAAAGGTTGCTGTTACTGAGTTGTATTGGGGAGTGGTAGGTTTAGAAGTTTATTGAAAGCATGAGATCTTAGTAGGAGCTTAGCTTTTCCTGTTATAGTTGGGTCAGATCCCTTTCCTATGTATTTTCATCTGTTTTAATGTGGTGGTTCATTTGCTGTGTGCTAAACCTAAGAGGATCTTAACAAAGCTCTTTGAGACCCATCATGTGTCTGCCACACTTCGGAAAAGCATGTGTACATGCTAAGGTCCCATGCGTTCCAGCTGATGGAGAGTATCACAGAATGGCTGAGCTTGGATGTGATTCCTGGAGGTTGTCTTGTCCAGCCTTCCTGCTCAAGCAGGGTCAGCTAGAACAGGTTGTCCAATATATTAACCTGTTTGGTGTGTTCCATCTCATATTTTCAGGACAAGTTTTGCAGTTCTTGAATTGAGCTCTTCCTTTTCTCAGAGTTTCATAGAATTAATCGTAGAATCATGGGATACCAGGTTGGAAGTGACCTCAAGGATCACCTGGTCCAACCTTCCTAGGCAGGCATGAACTAGACTAGATATCCCAGCACCCTGTCCAGCCAAATCTTGAAAGTGTCCAGTGTTGAGGAGTCCACCACTTCCCTGGGAGATGATTCCAGTACCTGATTCTTCTCATTGTGACAAATTTTTCTCTTGTGTCCAGTCAGTATCTCCCAAAGAGTAACTTGTGCCCATTAGCTTTCATCTTTTCCATCTGACTCCTTGTAAAAAGGGAGTCTCTGTCTTCTTTGTGGCCACCCTTTATTATTAATTAATTGTCTAGCATCTGCTTGAGAATGAGTGCCAGTTGCTGAAGTGGAAAAGATAGGAGGAGTGCAAAGAATGCATGCAGATTCTCTGGCTGCAGTTTTGTGGGTGATTTTGTCTACTAGCTTTTAATAGCAGCATTTAATTCTGAGGAGGTTTGATTTTCTTAACTAGCAGGCTTAATAACACAAGGGGGTCTCCGGAAAGAACGGTGCCCTGTCCTAGTTTCAGAATTAATTGCAACAGGGACCTGACAAGACTACTTTAAGTTCTTCTTTTGCTGGCAGCAGGCATGTCAGGCTTCTTGCTCATCCTTTTTTCCTCCTCTGTCCCTGCTTCCCTTTTGCCTTGCCTTAGAGGAAGTAGCTTGGCTGTGCTGATGAAGACGGTGCAGGTGAAAGGTGGTGGTTGTTAAAAAGGAAGAGAATTGTGTATTTGTTGCCCCTGGAGAGCAGCATGCTCTGGATAAGAAAAGGAATACTGTAGTTAGTATATAGTACATAATTATGAACACTTATGTTATTAAATGAGATCTCAAAAGTGCCATAGAATTTGAGTGAAGGACAAAGGAAGAAGCTCTGCAGAGTGCAGTAGCTGAAAAAGAAAGCTTGTTTCCCTTTGTAGAGTTATGGGAGAAGATGGAGTCTGCTGTTATACAGATGGGATAAAGGATTCACAGTTGAGCTAGAGTAATCCACAGAGCCCTGAATGTTGCTGAGCTCCATGTGTCGATCTGTGGGCTGCATCTAACCTCTAGGTTGATTCTATCTGGTGTGAGGGGCAAGAAAGCAGGAGGAATTCTCCACCTTCCAATGTGCTATAGAGATGCAGGATGTATTTCAGGCTCCTCTCCTCTCCCTGGTGGTGCAGCACTATGTTGTGCCTCTGCAGTGGGTACAGTTGCTGCCTTCCCTACTGAGCACTTGTCCTTTGAGTGTAGAGGGTTTGTAATATTCAGATCCCTGCCTGTTTCCTTCCCCCAGCAGGAAGAGCCCCTCATTATTATTGCCAGGACAGTTGTGTCCTCGTGGCCCTAGTAGATGTTTTCAGGTGGTAACTGGCTCACAATATTGCAAACATTAGGTTATGCTGAACAGTTTTCTCAGGTGGGTGTTGGAAGGGCATTGCCACAAAGGTGTGAGGGGACATTACTTGGATGTCAACTGCAAGGGCCCCTCAGTGCATGTTTGGAAGAGTTTGCAGTACTTCTTTCAGTGTTTCTAATGTATATGAATGCTGTTATTCTCCTTAGGTGCAAAACGTGTCCTAGAGCTGGACCAGTACAAGGGAGACAAAGGACAAATACTCTTCCAGGACACCTTTGGCCACAATGCTGACTATTCACTGGGTGAAGCACTCTGGGCCTGCTCTAATCTCTTCAGTGATGTCCGAGTCAGACTGAGCCACAAAAGGATCATGCTCTTCACCAACGAGGATGACCCTCATGCCAATGACAGTGCTAAAGCCAAGCTGGCCAGAACCAGAGCTAGTGATCTCAGAGACACAGGTCATTATTTTCAGGCCCTTTAATTTCAGGCAGAATAAAAGTGATGTATCCTTGCAGCAGATGCTATCTGCAACGCAAGTTTGTGATGGAAAAAGAACGTAAACGCATCAGAATGGGCAAAGTTTTCTGAAACCTTCCAAATTAGAAATTTGATATTTAAGCTAAATTAGAAAATTTGCTCTCCAATTTGGTATCCAACAACTAATGTTTGTTTTCTAGGATCTCTTTTTTTACTCTGATAGCATTAATCAGGACTTTAGAGGACTGTGGAAAACAAAGTACTTTATTTCATTGTTCCACCATTTTCCAGGAAGAGAATAATAATTTTCCTTTTGTGTTAACTTAGTGTTATCTTAATGGCTTCATATTGAGTTAGCTGAGGAACAGCATCCTGAGCTCAGTGTCTAGAGAGCAAATGCTACTTTTATTCAACTATGTAGCTGTGGTAACCAGTACTTTTGGAGTTCAGCAGATGTGCTGGATTTAGAAGCTGTGAGGCTTCCTTAATCCATTAGCCCTTAAAACTGGGAATGGGAAATTTCGGAACTCTGCTTGCATCTGTGCCTGAGGGACCTGCTTCATACACAATGTTGTCCAGATTCTTAATTAGGGAGGGAACATTTTCTGTGCTACATTGTTGAGACTGAAGTTGAAGAATGTCTTTTGCCTCTTTCCCTACAATATTTCACAGCTGGTGCAAATGACAATTTGAAGCTTATTCTTGCTTAAATTCTTTGTGTAAATAGAGAAACCTGAGAATGCTGAGAAATAATGCCAGTGTAGTAAAAAAAGCTGTTTTGTGATCTTCCTTCTGTCTTTTACTTTGTTTCTAGGTATTATCCTGGACTTGATGCACTTAAAGAAGCCTGGAGGGTTTGATATCTCTTTGTTCTACAGGGATATAGTAAACATAGCAGAAGATGAGGACCTTGGGATCCAACCTGAGCAGTCAGAGAAACTGGAACATCTCATGAAGAAAGTACGAGCGAAGGAGACAAAGAAACGGACTTTAGCCAGGTTTGTCCCTAATTATTCTAGGTAATATTGTAGAAATTGAAGTTATTCTAGAAATATCCTAGATATTTCATTCAGTGGAGGCACCTGATGCCTTTTGAGACTGCATCTCACCTCCCTCCTTTGGAACAACTGAAGTGTAAAGACATCAGTGCTTGCATTCCCCAATCTTAATTCCTTAGGCCAAGATTGGTGTTTCTTCCCTAGCTTCCAAGGACATTTGTCTTTGGTGGATGAGAAGAGTGGAGATTGGAGCTTGGCTTCCTTTCTTCCTCTGTGCAACATCTTCTGTATTGAGCTTGTCCAGGCGGGATCGTTTTTTTAAAAATGACATCGACAAGTAAAATCCAATAAAGTCTGCAACACGTGATGTAGTTTATAGTGAAATCTGATTGAAATGGGGCTCTTCTTACTGGTGTTAACTTAGAAAAAAGTACATCAATAGGAATAGTAGGTGTTTTGGCCTATTATGAAATAGTTCTGTGTGGCCAGTCTAGGTGCTTGGTGTGGATTTACATAGCCTTGATATTTCTGATCTCCTACTATAAGATTAGAGATACTTTCAGGGAGATTAGAGGGATCTTGACAAAGCAGATAGTATTTTTGGAACCATGCACTCCATAACAGTTGTGTTCTTAAATGAGTCAGTTCGTAGCAGAATGATGTGAAAGCACAGTAAGGGAGTGAGCTTCTCTTGACAGCCTAGTGGTATGTTTAAATACAGATTAAAAATCCCAACCTGAGCTGTTGTCACTGGCTTTCTTGCTCAGATGCATGTGATTTTTTGGGGGAGGAGGGCAGAGAAAATAAGTTATCTGAGGAGATTACTTTCTTTTGCAAGTGAACTTTCAGAAGCCCCAAGGCTGTATCTGCTTTTTTACACAGGTTAAATCTGTATCTGAACAAAGATCTGTCACTTTCTGTTGGTGTTTACAACCTTCTTCGCAAAGCTTACAAGCCCTATCCAGTGAAGCTGTATCGGGAAACTAATGAACTGGTTAAAATAAAAACAAGGATGTTTAATGCGAAAACAGGCAGCTTGCTCCTGCCTAGTGACACAAAAAGGGCTCAGGTAATGTGTTGATTATGTGCCTGCTTTTTTCTGTGATGGGGGAGAAGAGATACTGCTGCTTTTGGCTATGTTTTACTTTCAAGATCAGATGCAGAAATATTTACATCTGTATGCCACTGAGGACAGCCTGTTCACTTTGTAAGCTATGTATGAAAACAGGCTAAGAAAGTTGGGGCTGTTCAGCCTGGAGAAGAGAAGGCTGCATGGAGACCTCATAGCAGCCTTCCAGTAT
>JANRGW010030878.1:13228-31015 GCA_024733675.1 Psilopsiagon aymara | reverse complement strand
CCAATTGCGCGCCGGGCAGGGGAGCGTGAGGGGCCGGGGGGCAGCGGGCAGTGCGCGGGGCTGCGCTGCGGGGGGCCCCCGGCTGCCCCCCGGCCCTGCCTGACAGCTAGGCTGGCGTGTGCTGACCCCAGCATAGACCCACTGCCCTCCGGAGCCCGACCGCCCGCTGGCACCCCGTCAAGCCCGTCCTGCTGGGTGAGCCGCGGGAGCCGGGCAGAGCGCTTGGCACCACTGACGCCCCCAGACTGCTGCAGTGGGAGCTGCAAGGCACAAACCTGGAAGGGTCGGTGGCACATCCAGAGTACACTGGGGGGCTGGGGGGCTGTGTGTACATAAGTGTGCGGTATAGGAGGATGTGTAACAGTTGCCAGAGAAACAGGCAGAATCAGCTTGATGGTGGAAGCTCACAGGCAGCCAGCTTTGGTGTAATGACCATCCTCATTATGTGACTGCCAATGTCATTAAGTGTCATTAGGTTTAAGTCGGTTCCCTAGGACTTTCTGATTAACTGAATCACCCAATTAAGCAGGCCACAATTAAAGGGAAGATATTGTCATAAAAGCTTTAATTGTCTCTCTTTGTTTCCTGTTGAGCAGCTCGGTGTGCTCGATAGGCCATTCAGAAACTCATCATCCAGTTTCCTCAGCAGTGGGGTTTGGTTTCTTCCTTTTTTTTTTTTTGGTCACATTAGCGTCCATTTGCTGTGAGCTCCATTTCAGACAGCTCCGACCCTGAGTGGGCATTCTGTTTCACAAAGCCCATGCACAAAGTTACTTTGCAGAGCTATAAACCGCAGTAGGTGGTGTTTAGCAGATGGAGTCTTTCGTGGAAGGTGACTGGTACAGAAAAAAACCCAAACCCTGCACATTATTTGTTACTGTATAAAGAAAAGCCAGATTCTGCAAATACTTGGCCACATGCTTCACTTTACCCATACAGACAGTGCCAAGCTTCATTCTGATGAATATTTTCTTTGCACGCCAGTGATGCTAAAGCAACAGCTCGTTTCTCTCCTCTCCATCCCCACAGTGGAGCTGGCACAAACGTCAGTCTGTCCCCCAGAGATCCAGGCAGGGGAAACAAATCTGGAATAAGAATTCCTCCACAACACTCATGGGCTATTTGTGGTGCCTGCAGGCAGGAGGAGGGGATGTGGTGAGGAGAGCAGCCTGTGATGGGGAGGAGAGGCTGCCACCGCCGGCTCTGAGATACCTGAACTGTCATCACCCTCCCAGCTCTCGGCTTCTGGTGACAAGAGACCTGGTGGCACCAGAGCTATTGACACTGCTTTGACCAGCACTCTGAGCCTGCTGAGGGCATGCTGGACACATGCAAAAAACAAAGGCCACATTTTGTACTTTATTATTTCACCAAGCACAAAAATAAATACGTAGGCAGGGAGAGGATGTGACCCTTGCAGGAGGAAACAACTCTCCCTCAAACGGAAATGAACATGTGTTCCCTCCAAATGGGGGCTAAGAAAATTGTCCCCAGATCTTTAGGTAGTCCTCCTTGAGTGACCTGGTCTTGTGGAAGATGTCCCTGCCCAAGGCAGGGGGTTGGAACTGGATGATCTTAAGGTCCTTTCCAACCCAAACCATTGTTCTATGATTCTATAATAAAATGTGCTGACTTTTAGTTTATGCAGCAAGTCCAACTTTTCTCCTTTACATATCACATTTCTCCTTAGAAAATGGACGCTGCCTACAAAGCCTGAGGGGAAAAAAATAAATCAAAAAACGTTTCAGATGCGATTAAAACTGTGGTTTGAAGGGGTTTCATTGCGGGGTTATTCATCAAAATGCAGGTGCAGGGACTGAAAGCATTATTTCTTCAGATTTAAAATGAAATTTTCCTATCCAAGGCTCCAAGTATTGAACATCTCATTGTTACAGTCAGATCACAGCAGAACTAAAGTGGTACTCTTCCACGATCTCAGCTGGCCAGATGCTACAGAGACAGCTTTTCACAGCGAAAGCAGCCAGCACCATCACTGCAGCCTTTTGGACCTGGGGAAGGGAGTCTGCATAGCAACAACAGACTGTGCTTGGAAGAAACACTACAACCTCTAGGACAGGTACAAGCAGTATAAAACACTACTGAGCTTCTGGCATGTCCCCCTGACACTGCTTGGGTGGCCTGTACCAAACGAATTGCCCATCAGTCTGAACAGGCAACTTCAGAGACCTGTGTGGCCATACATTTCATTCAAAGACCAGGTTAGGAGAGCTGCGTGACCCCAGATCAACATGTCCCTTTATTTTCTCATGGGAATGCTCCCTGACCACAGGCTACTTAGGCCAAATTTGCCTCTCCATGCAGGCTGCAATGCTTGTCTAAACTAACACGCATCTAAATGTAGGAAGTGAAATTCAGACTCAAAAGAAGGAAGCACAGGACCCTGTTATCATTAGACTAATCACTCATACAAGTAAAGCCCACAAAGACGACATCTCTGATGGGACTGTCACGGAGCAGACTGGCTGTCAGCAAACGTCACCTCCCTGCAGGCCCTGGGAAGCTGGAGGAGGGTAGAGCGGGCAGAAGCAAGATGACAGAGGGAGCCCTGCTCACTGCAGAGCTGGGTGCAAGCACATCAAACCCACATCCACAGCAGAACCCTTCCACCACCAGGCAAATGTGCTCAGGTGTTGTCAGTTTCCCATTAGCAATGGTCCAGCTGTGTGGGGTGGTTATAAATGTGCCTGGCTAGGAGGAGGGCTGTCTGTAGGGCATTTGGTAACTACCCTCTGGTACTGTTTGCCTTTACAGCTGTATGTGGCATGGGTTCCTTTTCTGCTGGTTGGGAAATTTGGAGTAGGAAAGGATAAGGGCTGGTCTGTGTTGTCCACGTTTAGCATGTGGAGCTGTTCCACTTTTAGCATGTGGAAGCTCTCTTCTTAAGTATGATGACGGTAGTGGATAAGGTATTGGTAGTGGTAAAGTTTCCCTGTGGGTTTACTGGGAAAGGCAGTGACTTCTGAGTTGTACCTGACTTGCCCCAATAAGACAAAAAGTAAAATCTGTTACATGAGCAGTAGCTGAATGGATTTATACTTGGTAATTCTGGGGTACTTTCCTTAGTCAATGCCATCAAACAATGTCAACAAGAGATTAAGGCTTCTTTGCATGTGGGACTGGAGAAGGGTGCATGTGATGAGTACAGCTAATGTCTTGATAAGGCAAGGATGAGGATGGTTACTCTGCCTGTGTAAGTAATGCTCTGTTCCTCTCTGTCTGTCCTCTCTCTCTACCAAGGCAGGCCAGTATCATACCAGCTTTGTTCTGTTTCATATGGTGAGATGGATGACTGGGACAACAGTGATGAATTCATTCAGCGGCTGGACTTTTCCAGCTGCGGTGAAGAGAGTGAAGACAGAAGTATAAATGAGGAGGACGCCCTGAACTTGAGCCCCTCCAGGAGCTGTGAGTTCCTGAAGCAGCATGGGAGCAGCCCTCTGCCAGCAACCCCTCCGAAGAAGCTTAGTGAGATCTTCCTGAGCAGGACAAAAGCCTGGATGAGTCCTACCCTGGTTCATTCCCCAGTTGTGTGCAAGAGGCTGGGTGATGCTGAGACACCACTGCACATCACCTGGAAAAAGCTGCAGCTCTGTGACACCCCGAACACTCCCAAGGTAATGGCACGTTCCCATCTGTGTCTGAGCCAGCAAGCTCTCCAGCATTGTTGTTGCATTGCTGCATGGGTGGTGAGGGGATCTGTTGTTTCTCTCTGCTCTTAGAAATCAGGACCATGAGCTCCTTAGCCATCAAAGGGTTATACTGTAGGTGTGAATAGACACCTGTGTGTGGGAGTGGTGTCTTGAATCTTTCCAAGCTGCTGTTAAAACTCATTAGTTGGCATCAAGTAATTCTGAGTTAAAAAGAAATATACCAAAATCCAGGCACCCAAGTGTCTTGGTTGCACGTGAGCCCCCCACGTCCTGTTTAGCTGAGTGGACATCTACGTAGCAATGTGCTTCCGGAGGGATAAATGCATTCCTCTCTTCCTTCAAGGAGCTGATAATTCCAAGGGGAGCTTAGAGACAGGCAGCTTTCCCGACTGCTCTGTTCAGTACGCTTTTTGGATGCAAGTGGGTTTTCTCTTGACAGAGAAATTGGAGAATGGTGTGGTGGCTGGGGTATACTTTGGCAAGTCTTGATTGCTTCCAACCAGGTTGCTGTCCAGTGATGCTCATTCCCTTTTCCTGTGGAGCTGAGCTGCTCAGTGAATTTGAGGAAAGCAGGACTTTTCCAGGTTAGCAAATCCCCTGTGGGATTTGGGGTAACAAATCAGCGTGTGCTTGTGGCAAAAGGTTAGCCTGTCTTCCTTTTGTCACTGTCTTAAAATGTAATTTACCTATTGAGCTAGTTTCTTGGAAGAATAATCCCAGCACCTGTTTTCTGTGAAATTTCTTGTACAGAATATAATGCATCTGCTTTGTCTCCTGTAAGCACAAGCAGAGACTTGGCATCAGCTACTCTGTTCCTAGATAGCTTCTGTTGTATGCACCGGCTTCTAGCATTCAAGACTTGCAATGAATGTACCTCTTTCAGTCCTCTCTCCTGCTGTATATTCCTGCTCTACTGATAGACTAGTTGCTCCTTTGCTTAAGTGGTACACAGAAGATCAGTCCTCTTAGTACTTCTGCCCTCCAGAAAGATGATTGTGTAGGGAGAAGGATGATCCTGTGCCTGCATATGACCATTTGTGTGGCCATGTTTACTGAGGAATGGCCTGCCACTCCCTAGGGGAAAGTGGCTCTAAATGGCATCACTCTGAGAATTTTCTGCAGTGACCATTTATAAGAAATCTCCCTGAATCTCACCTGAAAATAGGTGAGAGGTCTCTCATTTCTTCCAGAACAGACAATCTACTGGTAGTGCAGGGTGCTTTCAGTGTGTACTTCTGTGTAGCTGAAATGTTGGCTGGATGCTTCAAGGCATGCTGCTTGTGGCTTGTTACCTTGTAGCCCATCAGCAGCAATTGCATTAAATCAACAATTTATTTTCCTTTGCTGTCTGCTGGGAGAAAGGTCTTTGTTTCCACTTGTGTTGCAAAAGGTGGGCTCTAAAGAGCCTAAGTCTGCTTATAAACAAGGTTGGGAGCACTGATTTCAGAACACTTGAAGGCAAGAGTAAGGGTAAGAGCAGAGTCGCATCCAACTGAAGACAGATGAGCACTGAAGCCCCAGGTAGGATGCATGCGTTTATGTGATACAACGATTGTGGACTTGCCCAATCCTGAATGGATAGTTAGAGCTAGTTGCTTACATTGTATGGCAACAGCTACTCTCAGATGATGATACTGGGGGCAAGTCTGCTTGATTACAAAATAGAACCCTAGTAGAGCAGATGGGAATTGCATGCACACAACAGCAGGCTGCAATTGTATTTTAGGTCCCCTTCTTGTGTTTAGACTAGAATGTCGCCACAGTTCTACAGAGCTTCTAGGCTGCTGGGCAAATTGGGCTTGGACCTATACTGCTTTTGATATGCTCATATGCAGGACTTTTCCATCCAAGAGCAAGGAGATGAAAACTAGAGCACGAGAAAGTGATCAATAAGCACATTCAGTTTCTTAGTAAACAAGTAGCTGAACTTCCAAGTGTGGTACAGAAATAGAGTGATGTCCCAAAAGCAGCTGTATCTATGAATGCAGCATCAGTTAGGAGGACGCAGGATACTGCATGCAGCTTTTGAAGGGATTTATCCTCAAAAGCTTTCAATAAGAGAAGGGAGAAACTCTAGATACGATTCTGGAGTGAAGCTTCCACTCACAAGAGTAAGATCACTGTTGGATCAAAAGCCTACAGAAGTATTCTGATCTTCATGACAGAGAGTTCTGGATTCTTGAAGGACTTTTAACTAGGAGAGGGACATATTAAACCTCCCTTTAGACCTAACACCACTCTGCTGAAGTCAAGAAACAAAGGGCAATGGTTACTCAAGGGGTAAAATCACAGCAAGTAGATTTTTCTGTCTTCAGATCAAGATGGGGTGCTTCTCTGAAGTTATTCAGCACAAGATTTTAGACTAGTAGGTGAAACCCAAAGTTCTGTGGTAAGCTGAAGTATAGAAGATCCAGAGGTTCCTTCTGAGCTTAGAGTTCTGAAACTTTGTTTTCTTGACTAGAACTGTTTTCTGGTCACTTTACAAGTAGCCACATAAAAATATTTCTACCAACTTCCCCTATGCTAATGCTGCTTTTTGCTGGGGAACCAAAAGGAAACTCCTTCTGTCTAATCTTCTGTCAAACCTGTTCTGATCAAACTGATGCAACAGTCCCTGCTTACCAGAACTGAGTCTTTCCTGTTAATGCAACATATGATGTCATTTCTGTGTCTCTGTAGGTGGGAAAGATGGACAGCTGGCTCCTCGTTAGGACTGTGCTTGCCAAAATGGCTCTTCAGACTTCACCCAAGTGAGCAGAGAATAGAGTCTGAAAGGGCCTAGAGAGCAATGTAATACTCTGTGGAAAGAGAAAACTATCAGGACTAAATCAGGGATGCAGGGGTTTAATGATTCAGCTGTTCTGAGGAAGGGAGCAGAGTTCTCCTTGATTTGCAGGAGAGCAGAGACTTTATTTTGACACTGCAGCGACAAAACCAATGCTTGGCTCCCTGCCCCCACTTTCTTTTTTCCCCCTCAATACAGAGCCTGTTATCGAAGACAGCTTTTTCTTCATCTGGGACAAAGGTCCCACCCAAAGGCTTCCGACATCTGAGGTTTACTCCTGGTGCTGAACTGGATAGCTGTACCCAAGCACCTCTTGTCAACATTAACCCCTTTACACCAGAATCATATCGACAAATGCTCTTTCTTCCGAATGCCAAGCAGAAGACCAGAGGAGAGCTGTAAGTGAACTACCCTTAAATACTAGGCTGCAAGGAGGCTGTTTAAAGGAGTAGTAATGGTGGAAGTGTCTAGTACCTGGACTTGTTTGCGAACAACGAATCATTCACTTCCGTAGTATTCATTGGTGCAGAGTAAACATTAGCAGACGCATGAAGGTATTAGAAACATAAATAAAGTAAGTTGTTCCCTTTTGTTCAGAAATTTAAGTGGGGGATCAACAGCTAACCTCAATGCTATGGCTGTATGAGAAAGTTGTACCTCTCTTTCTTTACCATGGGTGGAGTGGAGCTTGGTTCAGTTATGCTTATACCCACAACTTGAAAGAAATTAGATGCACGTTTGCATATAATGCAGCTTTTAAGATGGGTGCAGGCTACTGCTGACCTGCAGAAGCTCCAGATCTCATCTGGGTTAACCAAGACACACAGTCAAACACCTCTGCGCTACAACTCCTGGCCCTGACTGTAACAGATGCACAGCTGGGATTCCCCTTTGAAATCACAGTGGAGCAGTTTTCTTCTTCACTAGGAGCTCGTTGTGCAAGGTCATTGCCCAATGCAGCTTCACCAGTAATAAGGTGGCCATGAGAATGGTGCCCTGAACAGTCATTCAGTCCTGTGAGCAGCACTGAAGTTGATATGTGGAGGCTTTCTAATGGGAACAGGCTTCTGAGCCTGTGGATACAGTCTTTAAGGCCTCAACTAGAAACATGTTTTGTAGAGTGTTAATATAAAACCAATCTTTAATTAAACTGTGAAATAAGGTTTGGAGATTCTCTTGAAAAATATTTTTGTTTCAAATCTCGGTTGGATTGCTGCCTTGAAATGATAAATCCAGACTTTCTGAAACTTCTGTTATAGGAGCAATCCTGATCCAACAAGCAAAACGAAATGGGAGCTACCTACACCGGTGAGTGTATATTTCACCCCCACAGAGAGGACAAGATGCTTATAGAGATTTGGTACTTGATGAAATCTGTTCTGCTTTTGGAGTACAAATCATGGTGGCATGACAGAAGATGAATACTTACGACAGAATAATCCCAAGATGAATGTTTCATGTTAACATTTGTTTGAGACAAACTCAGAAATAATTCCCCTCTCTAAAGGAAGCCTGTACTAAAGCAGATCTGACACTTTGACAAGTAAGCCTAAAAACTCATTGATTTTTTTGGTCAGGAGGTCTTTCTAGGAAATATAATGTAATTTAGGTTCCTTAGGGAGAACTGTACTGTATTATTGAGTGGTGTAAATAGTGACTATACCTTTGTGGTTTGAAAAAGCAAGTTTATTGCTGTTTGTATGAATTGGTGTACTGAGCATCTTTGGATGCTTCTATATTGCAAATAATATATGGATCTGCACTGCAAAAACACAGGTGGTGAGCTGAACAGCTCTGAAGTGGGTAAGTACTGAAAGCAGAGTTTCAATTGCAATAGTTACAATGGCAAACTTCTGAAGCAAGGTAGCAAGTTCTGTACTTCAGTAAGAAAATGTCCAGTTGTGGGTGTCTGTGTGCCTTGGGGCCTAAGGGATGGTCTCTTCACAGCTTATGTAGCTACAGGACAGCAAATGCTGTCTTGCAACTCAAACCTAAGTTTTCTTGCTGTCGCTGATGCCTGTGCTTTACTGGCATGTCCTAGTGGTAGGGTGTGTTGACCTGGCTGCATGAGGCAGGGCGTGAGGTCTCACGTACCCCCCACTTGGGCTGGCAGAGATGGGCAGCTGGTCTGGGAAACCGTATCTTGCAGCTTTCTTCCTTATTCCCAATTTTATCTGGGGAAGGTACTCATCCAGCTGGCTTTTGGAAAGCAAGCCAAGCCTGAATTAAATATCTGACTTAGGATGAGGTAAGAATCTCAATTTTCCTGAGCAGCTCTTTGAAGGAAGTCTCTTGTCTTGTGCGAGTAAGTAGAATTGTTCATTGAAATTGTGAAATAATTAGGCTTACTGAAGAATAATGGTACCCTCTGGCCGACAAGACTGGTATTGCAGAAAAATTTATCTCCATGGAAAAACCACTGCTGCAGACTAAACAATCTACCAGGTAACATCCGGGGCTACCACAGTTTATTTCCACCACCAACCCCCCACCCCTCCAGGAATAAAGCCTCAAATAACTTGACTTACTGAAATATTATTCTGATGAAGTGCTGATTAGAATGAATATGTCATACAGACACAAAATTGTGTACTAGCAAGTATCTTTATTCCCTGAGCTTTTTAGGGTACTATAAAATATAGCTGCCTTATGAAATACAACCCGTTGTGAAGGGCTGCTGGTTTGTATGGGTCCCATCTTGCTGGCTGTGGGGACCAACTCTTTACTCCCACCCTTTAAGGTCATATATACCATATACTACAACTATCACAGCAGGGGTTTCTGTGGAAACCAGTGTGCAATACAAGCCATTGTCCCTTAAGGGGTGCAAGAGGATGAAGAAAAGTTACTTAGTCCACTCTCTCGTTTTTCACTTCATTCTTCACTGCTTATCTCTTCTTTACTTATCTTCCCTTCCGTTATTTTTCTGTCAGTTGGCATCATGCTGCAAGCAGTATCAGCAGCTCCTATTTCCCTAATGACCATTAGTGTAGCAATAACAATGTTCCAACTGTTGTGCAGGCTTTCAGCCCTTTGTGGAAAAGTGGCTCCTGGTGAGAAATTGCTGGGAATACAGATACACTGAGTTCCGCTAAACTGCCATTAGTCAACAGCTGGTACTTCAAACATGATGAGAGCCCGAACTCATGCAGAATGCCCTTGCTGCAGGCTGCCTTAGCTGCCAGAGTAAAGCAGCTCTTGCATAGCTGTGGTTGCATTAAGCCAACACAAGCAGCTTCTCTCCTCAGCTCAAAATAGGCAATAGTACTTGTTTAAACAAGTTCAGTACAGGAGACTAGTTCAGAGGTAGTGGATGTCCACCCAGCAAGGCTGGTAATAGGTTGTCTTGAGCCTGCAGTAGCTGGGCAGAAGACAGGTGTTTTGTTGTTGCCAGCTGTACATTCCTGACTCCATTCACCACAGGTCTAGGAAATGGGCAGGGCTGCCAAGAGAAAAGGTGTGATGGTTGTAACGCAAGGAGGCTTAGGCACATACAATGAGCTGACCACCTTTCTTAGGTGGTCAGGAAAAAAACACACCTTAAGTGAAAGGGAACATTTCAAGGAGGAACTTTCACAATGGGAAAGGGAGCAACATGGGTGCTTTGTGTCAAGTGAGACCCAGCTAGAAAAACATGATGCATGTTACTATCTAAATATTTAAACTCATACTTGTCTTTGTTTTTGTGACCTTGTAGAGATACCCTCTGAAAGAGAGCAACATGGTTTCCCGTTACAAGAAGGAGTTCCTGGAGCTAGAAAGAATTGGTGTGGGAGAATTTGGCTCTGTCTACAAGTGTATCAAACGCCTTGACGGATGTGTTTATGCCATCAAGCGCTCCAAAAGGCCTCTGGCAGGATCCTCTGATGAGTGAGTGTGCTACCTAGAAACTGCCAGATGAAATGACGGGCATATTCTTGGGAGGTGTGATGGGAGGGAGTGTGGACCTAAAGGTATCTGTGGGGTGGCATAAGCAAAAACTGGCAGCTGTTGCACTGCCAAGAAATAGCAGGGGAATAGGGAAATTGCCACTTTAGGACTGAGAAATTGCCTGAGAAAGGGAAGAAGCCACATAGACTGCAAAGCACGATGACAGCTTTCCTGAACTCCTCATGTCCATGCAGCTGATAACTTTAAAACAATAACTGTCGAACAGTTCATTTATGATATGTCCCTGCCCTGCTGTGCGGCCAGCGCTGGCTTACATTGACCAGCTAATGTTGTCCTGCATGCTAAAGCAAAGCCTTTGAAGCTGCCTTTACCTCTTTAGCAAGACTTGTTCAGTGATTTATGTTTTTTGACAGCTGTTCAGCACATTTGAGCATGGCAAAGTTTTGCTTCAGCAGCTGTGAGGGCCAGACAGTCTGCCAAAACCCAAGAGAAAGTTCTAAACACGACTACTTTCCCCTTCCCAAGCCAGGCTGCTGCAAACCAGGCTTCCCTTCTGGTCCCAAGCAGGACTGTGCCACCCTGTCACACTTTCTCTGTGCATGGTTCTCCAGGCATGTGGCACTGCGTGAGGTTTATGCTCATGCTGTCCTTGGACACCACCCCCACGTTGTGCGCTACTACTCGGCATGGGCAGAGGATGACCACATGATTATTCAAAATGAGTACTGCAATGGTAAGAGCCGTGATGTTCTTAAAGCCTGAGGTCTTGGGATGGGTACCGGTACCTGCTTTCGTACTTGAATATGGAACATTTTGGTTTACGATTAGGCAAGCTGCATTGGGGCTACAGTGCCATGGAGAATCCAGTAAGGGCTCATAATATTTAGACAAAGCTCTGAATGGTGCTAATGCCTTACAAGTAGTGAATACTGTCTAATTTGTGGGAATTTAAAACGTGTTCCTCTGTATTTGCTGGCCTGAGAGAAGTATTCCTCATGCTGACGCTTAGAGCTGTGTCTGGGACTGCCCAGGTAAAACCTGATCTGAGTGACTCAAGCAGGTAAGCTAAGTGCATGTATCTTGGAAACAAGCTGTTCTTAATGGAGGGGAGTAATGATCTAAAGAATGGCTAGGATTCAACAGCTGCAGAGAAATGGAGCTAAATAATGAGGTAAACTATGAGTGGGGTGCTCCAGGCAGGGTGGTACTTGAATGTGCCCTTGGTTTGGGAGACATTATAAAAGGTACCTCTGCTGCCAGAGGAACTGAAGGCAAATAAGTAGCTCTCATCTTTCAACTGCTCCTGCAGTCTTGGGGCTCCATGAGTGGAGATAGCTGTTTGGAGTAATGACTTCAAATCTGGTGGAGGTAATCATCAAATTGGTTATCAATGCTGCAGCACTGATACATTTCTTGTATTCTAGAGGATAAACACCCGAGATCAAATGAAAGGTGATGAAAAGCAGGTTGACGGGGAAGAGGGGTTATGGTATTGGCTAGTCCTGAAATAGCCAGAGTGCCTTGATGGAGACTCACAAAACTCTTTGTGTGTCAAATGTTATGCTCCTCAATCAAATCTGCCAGTGGGAGCTTAACTTCCTTGCTCCACCATTCACATACCTGTTTTTTTGCCTGTTAGCATGGGAAAAGTAACTAACTTTTACAGTGCTGGCATGCAGCAGCATTATTATCAGGTCAGCCTTTCTGGTGTTGCAGGTAGAACCACAGCTGCTCAGTCCTCGGCTAGCAGAAAGGCTGAAGCCAAATGGTGATGTCCTAGTTTTTGATCACTAGAGCATATATGTCTGGTCTGGTCAGGGTTTGTCATTAGCAAGCCTGCACTTTCTCTCGGCAACAGTTTCTACTAAGCTATGTTGAACATGCTGCTCCATAAAATATTCGTCAGGTCTGACTGACTGTTTTCACCTAGGTGGGAGTCTCCAGGATGTGCTGCTGGAAAATGCAAAGCTTGGCCACTATTTCTCAGAACCAGAGCTGAAAGAAATATTGTTACAAGTCTCCATGGGGCTAAAATACATCCACAACGCTGGCCTTGTGCACCTGGATATCAAACCCAGTAAGTATAGCACTCTCCTCTTTTGTGGAGAGTTCTCCAAGTGATGCTGCAGGGACAGCACCTGTAACAAGTCCTTCTGGCTGGACCTATTACAATGCTTCAGACGAAACAGGACTTTGCCCTACAAGGTGAATGTCTTATGGGTTTTTGTTTGTTCTGTTTTTTTATCTTGCCATTATTGCTGCTCCAAGACTTTGCTGACAGTTGGCAGCATTTTACTTCTGCATCATAATCTGTAATCCTAGCTCATGGGAATTGCTTTGATGCCAGTGGAGCAAGTAGGGCTGCTAATGGTGATGGGGAGTTCCTAATTTATGGTTGTCTATTTGCACCACACTTGACCTTTGCATGCGAGAGCTGAGGAGTGAATATTCATTGTACCTCCTGTGAGAAATTAAGTTCCTGCAAAAAACAGGATAAGCTTTCCTCTCTGCAGCTGAGGATGGGTGCCCCCAGGGCAACACTCTCCCCAGTGTCACACAGTTATATTCTTATAGCGGAGCTCACTTTCCCTGATGAAAAGTGCTTCTATCTTGGGGGAGCAGAGGGGATGGGTGGAAAAGTTGGTAACACTGGGATATTTTATGTGCAAGATACAGCTGTCTTTTGCCAGCTGTATTGCTGAGTATGTGAGCTAGGTAGAAAGCAGACTAACATGTGGGAAGCATGTGTGTAGTTTCTCTGGCTGCAAAGCTTAACTAGCTTAACTTTGATTTCTTACAAAGCTGTCAGGATGCTGCAGTTTGGCTGCTGGTATCACATAACTGCTAAACTTTGCTGTCTTGCAGGTAATATCTTCATCTGTCACAAGCTGGCAGTTGTGAGCCCAGCTGGGCAGGATGAGAGTGACAGTGAAGATGAATTCTCTTCTAGTGTGCTGTACAAGATTGGTAGGTTTAAGCCCACTTTACAACTGGTTTAAGATTAGGGCTGCTCATTACTGCTTGATATTGCTCTGTCCTGCTGGCGGAAGAGACTTGCCTAATAAACTGTCAACATAGCACTGAATGCCTTTGCTACTTACCAGAATTAATTCCTTTAAAGAGACAAGTCCTAGAAAACTCATGTGCTTGTTTCCAAGCCCAGATTCCTGAGTAGGAGCAAGCTTGCTCTCTTACACAATATTTCCCAATTGCTCTGCTGGTGCCTATGAAATGCAAGCTTTTATTGATGGACACCTACACAGGTTTGCTACATGGTTGCTTGATCTTTCTCAGGTGACCTTGGCCATGTGACATCAGTAACAAACCCCCAGGTGGAGGAAGGAGACAGACGGTTTTTGGCTAATGAGATTTTGCAAGAGGTACTGCTACTGGCAGGGTGGTAAGAAGCAGGCAGAGACGAACTGCAGTAAAATCATTACTCTGACATATTCTTTGCCTTATCTCCTCTTTGGTCTGGCTGTGACACTGGCAAAAGTAACACTTTAAGAATAGTACAGCCATAAGGCTTGTCATGAATATTTAATATACCTCCTAAGTAACTTTATCATTAGATTGCTGCAACTATTGAAAGGGACAAAGCCTTTTATCAGTTTGGAAACACTTTGTTTACACACCCAGATGAGACTGAACTGCTGGATGTGCTTACTGAGGAATATATGCTCTCAGATACATGCCTTGTACAACAAGCACTGATCAAATAGCGTGGAGAGGTGGGAGGCACAATGCATCTCTTAAATTGGCTGTGGTTTTGCCACTGTGGTCAGTGAACAAGAAGGGAATCAAAAGGTAACAATCAGCTTGGATGTGTTCATCAGCTTAGGTATTTAAGTGACAGGACCTTTTTGTGCTGCAAACAGATGAGGAACCCTTAGGTCCATACATCACACGCATTGTTTAGTTTTGAGTTGGGCATGGCTACCATATTTGTTTGTGGTGTCTGCTGGAAGGACACATTTGTTAGGCCATCCTCTAGATTTGTTGGGATGATCCTAATGTGGGCTGCCAGCTCCTCATGACTGGGTGAATGCCAATATGGTGTTAGCTAACAATGCTATCTGCTATCAGTGTTTTTATCCTAAAGAGAAGAAAACAGCTAACTGGGATGGTGAGGGCAGTGTTGTATGCATATTTGGTTGGCTGTTTCTATTTGAGCTTGTACCCCAGCCCACCTTTGTTCAGTGCATCAGGATGTTCCCTTTCCATATCTGTTTCTTCTCTCTGCAGCGATACTGCTATTTGCCAAAGGCAGACATCTTTGCCCTGGCACTCACAGTAGCACTAGCAGCTGGCACAGCACCGCTGCCTCACAACGGGGCCATGTGGCACCATATCCGCAAAGGCAATATCCCACCGATCCCCCAGAAGCTTCCTCAACACTTTCTGGAACTCCTCAAGGTGAAGAAATAGTCTTGACAGGGTGAAGGCTCTTCTAGTTGGCATGCGACAAGATGGAGTGTTAAACCCTGAGTTCCTTTGCCTTCCAGCTCATGATCCATCCTGACCCAGCAGAAAGACCATCTGCTATGGCTCTTACTAAACATCCAGTTCTCCGTCCTTCACATGGAAAAGCAGTGCAGCTCCAGAAGCAGCTAAATGTGGAGAAGTGCAAGACTGCCATGCTGGAAAGGTAGGACAGGCTTCAGCATGAAGGCAAGAACTCATGGGCATGACAAGTGCTGGTCATCAGTAGTGATGGGAGACTAAAAGTGCAGAAAGACACAGTCAGCTCCTTTGCCTGGAGCTGGGAGGGTGATGGGGCTGTAGCAGGGACCTGTAGTGCCAAAGCAGCTGTGGTCCACTTCTGGCTTGGAGGAGCTGGCTAAATTAGAGCAGTGAACCTGGATGCTTATGGCAACCCCTGGTGATGGAAATTACCAATACAATATGCAGCCAGTGGGATCCACACTGCATGGAGACAGCGGTCTAGCACAGCAGGAAGAGAAATATCAGGTGGTGTCAAAAATCCTCTTTCCTCTTGCTCCCTCTCACTGCTCTTGGCAGTAACATTTTGAGGTGCTGGGATTTGGGATCTGCCCCATGACTCCTCTTAGCGCAACAGACAGCTGGGGAATAGGTTTTCCATATAGACAGGACAGAATATGCTCTGGAAGAGTAGCCAAGCATTAGGGAGGAAAGGCAATGGAAAAGAAGCATGTGCTTTTAGGTATTTGTGCTGCATGAGATGACTGATCAAAGTTCTGCCATTCACAAATCTGAAAAAAAAAAAAGCCCCGAGTGAGGAACCCTTCATAGTGATGCCAGTATGTTGCTGACCTGATGCACCGCATTCTTTTGTTAAACCTTCAAAGCTGATCTGTTCTTTAGTAGAAACCCTGGAGGTCAGCTACAGTAATCTTCACCTCGCCCTCTGGGGTGGAAAGTCACCATCCTCCAGCAATGCTGGAGTATTGCAGTAACCCCCTTGAGCAAGATTGTTCATAGCTTTCTTCTGCAGCTGATGGGGATTTTCTTCCCCCTCTCTTGTCTCCACCCTGCAGGGAACTTAAAGCAGCCCGCCTTGCTCAGACCCTCATGAAGGACCAGCCCTTAGGAAGTGCCAAGTTGCAGGAGTCTGAAACCTCTCCTAAGCAGAACAACAAGCGCCTGGTGGGAGGGAAGAACTGTCGCTCATTTAGCTTTACTTTGGGTTACTGAATTTGTGTTGTCCAAAAAGCTCTGAATGGCCCTGTGAAAGCAGAGGGTATGCACAGACCAGTGCCCCCTATTAGCTCTCCCTGTCATGGTTTTTGGTTCCCCCATTAGTTATTGTGAAATGTTGGTTGAGGGAAGAATGACTAGTTTACAAGTGTCAGATCATGAGATAAGATTACTGTCCTCTCTATTTTACCTGTCTGATTTCTTGTGGAATTGGTCTTCTTCTAGACTAAGAATACCTTTGCTGTACAAGGAAAAGAATGGCATTTCCTCTACTCATTTCCCTCTTTGTTTAGCTGGGGCCTGTTACTGATGTTTTTGTGGTGTTTAATGCTCTGGCCACCTGTGTATCTTTAGAGGGGAGATAGTGGCTGCACATTGAGACAGCATTAACAACTGGGTCCTCCTAGGAGTGAGGAGCTGGAGACTATGATAGGCAGTTCTAACTACGTATCAGGAGACAGACAGGTTACATAGCAGTTCCGTGGCCTTGGGATGTGACCGGAGAGGCATTTCACTGACGGAGGACAAGAAGGAAACACTTTGAGTTAAGGAGCCTTACTTGTGGAAGTTGATGGAAAACTTTCCCTCCCTCAGCTTCTAGCAGTTAAGTACAAAATGCTCTAACTGGTTAAGCTCTTGCAGACTAGCCTTTGATGCCTGATTTGGTTTTTTTGCCTGTCAGCAAGGGCTCTTTGCCTTGAAGTGGGGTAAATAACTGCGGTGTGCTGGCAGATGGATCTCTACCTATTTTCCTTCCATATCTTACATATGCTGCAACTATCTGCCTGCGGTTTTTTAGGAAATCAGAAAACGTGTGGGTTTGGTTTTTTTGCTTTTTAATTGCCCATGTGAAGTGTGTGTGCGTGTGTTAAACCTCACCCTCCTGCTACATGTAACTTCCTCAATCCTTGCTGGCCGCACGTCTAGCTGTGGCAGTCAGACACGAATGCTGTGCTGGTACCAGGGAGAAGCTGAAGTTGGTAACTCAGTTATTTTCGGGTTTTACTTGCGCTTGTTTTCAAACGTCGCTTTTAGAATGTGTCAGGCCTTACCCCTTAAGAGGGGAAACGAGCAAATAAAGATTTTAATCTTTTGTACCTACGACACCAGCCCTCTTCTCCTCTTTGCGCTTCCTTCCCCGCCCGGGCCCTCCCGGTCACACACGGGCCACCCCCTCCCGGCCCGCTCTCCCCGTGGCCCTCCTCAGACCCGCCGGCGGGGTCTGAGGGCCGCGTTTCCCGCCGGGCCCTCTTTGGAGAGGACCCGTGGTTTCCCGTTCCGTTTCCGTTCCCTTTCCCGTTCCGTTCCCGTTCCCTTTCCCGTTCCCGTCCCGTTCCCGTTTCCTTTCCCGTTCCCGTCCCGCTCCCGTTCCCTTTCCCGTTCCGTTCCCGTTTCCGTTCCCGTTCCGTTCCCGTTTCCTTTCCCGTTCCCGTTCCCGCTCCCGCTCACGGTTCCGCGCCGCCCGTCCGGGCTCCATCTGCCGTCTGCTTCCGGTTGCGTCACACGCAGCCTTACGTAGCGGCCCTCGGCAACTCCCGATTGGTTCTCGCGGAGGAATCGGTTGGCGGAGAGGGAGTACGGAAAGGAAGTGACGTATAAAAGGGGGGCGTGGTCACGGCGGAAAGATGGCGGCGCCCAGGAGACCGCGTTGTCATGGCGACGGAGAGGACTGAGGTTGCCATGGCAACAGAGCATCGCCCGCCCTCCCCCCCCCCCCCCTCCATGCTATGGCCATGGTGGCCCATAGGGGCCCATAGGGGT
>JANRGW010030878.1:0-13128 GCA_024733675.1 Psilopsiagon aymara | reverse complement strand
CGGCGGCATGTTGCGGCGACCAGCGTGGCAGGTAGGGCCGTGCGGGGCGGCTTAATGTGTCCTGCGGCCCCGGCGGGAGCTTGGCCCTGGATTTAGGTCCCCAGGGTGTCCGCAGCGCAGCCGGGTCCCCCGCGGCGGGTGAACGGTGGGCCGCTCAGTCTCTCCCGCCGTGGGGCGGGGTGGCGGCGGCGGGAAGCAGTTCCAGCGCCTGCTCTTTCTCCCGCCGCGGGGGTTGTAATAGCCCTTTCGCCGGGCACTCCGAACTCGAGCCCCTCGGTGGGGAGGCCGCTCGCCTCGGCGGCGCGGGCCGCCGGGCCCGGAGGAGCGCCCCTCTCTGAGGCGGGGCCTCGGCTTTTTCTGCGCGAACCTGCCGCGGTTCTGCCCTTAGGAAAAAGTGCGGATCCTCCCGTGGGGCTGCAGGTGGTGTTTATGTTATCTCTCGAAAAATATGTGTTGCTACCCGTGAAGAACAGAGGGAGGTTTTATTTGCACTCGTACTCTGTAAACAGCGCGAATGCTGGGCATTAATTATTTAGCTACTGCAAAACCAGTGCATTAAAAGATATGGCTTGTGCATGGAATGAGTCTTCGATAATTTGCATCTGCATCAATGAAACTTACAGACATATCAAAGAACTTAGTTTTGCAAGTTGTGTTTAACTCTGGGTTAGTTCCTTTGTTTAGCACAGGACTGCCAGTCTCACCTTCCTTTAAGTTTTGCAATCACTTGTAACAGGAGACGAGCTATTTTTCCCGTTCCTGCATGTGGGTCTCTTGAGGAGGTGTTCCTGGGCTTTTCTTTTCTCTTCCTTTCTACTAGGATGTTATGTTTGCTAGAATCAAGGCAGTTCCTTTTCTTTTTCTCGCTTATGTTTAGCTGCAGCACTTGGGTTTTTGTGGCCTTGATTTGCTGGTTGCTTGGGAACCAGGGGTTATCAGTGCCTCATCTTACTCCTTACAGCGGTAGATAGAAGTACATTTGGAGCGCATTGCATTAATCTCTGAAGTAAAGCAGAAAGTTGGTGAAAGTGTCAAAACTGTGTTTTCTTCCAAACCCCAAAGCTCAATGAACTAAACAACCCCTCTGCTTCAACCCTTTCCTATTGTGTATTGCAGAAGAGCAGTAGTTACTGCATGTTCCAGAAATAATTGCTGGAGATGTACCTTTAGGCCAGTCTTCTTCCTAGGCAGCTTTTTAACTCCACTTTAACAAGGTATTTTTTTAAATAATCCTGTTGGTTTCATTTAGCTGAACGGTTTTCTTCTCTCAGTCCCCCCATAAGTTGCCCCAAACGAACCTACTTGCAGAACCTCTGTGTTTAGAAAATGAGGTGCAAAAGCACATGGATGCTGTTCATACTTTGTATCTTGGAACCTAACATCTGTCTGTTCCTTCAGGTGCTTCGCCAGTTTGTAAGACATGACTCTGATGCAGTTGGTACATTGGTACTCGAAAGATGTAAGTAGCTCCTGAGATGAACCTTAGGTTTTACTCTGTGTGGTTTTTATCTCAGTTTTAGAAAGGCCAGGAGAAAATCAGATAGGAATGGTAGCTTTTGAATGCAGTAATGAAGAATGTGTTGTTTCAAATAAACCCTCTTAAGTAGCTTTCTAGCTGGTCTTGGGTAAGGCAAGCAGTCCTTAAGGGGGAACAGAAAAAAGCCCTGACATGGAGTACAACCTGTAAAAGGCATGTAGGTGAGCTTTATTAGTGGTAGTGAATTGGGTGTGCTGCTGTTATGTGTTCTGATACCTGCCTTTAGGTGTCTTGTGCTTGTTTCTCAGAATCCCATGTGCCTGGGGGACTTGTGTGGCTGCTCCTGCCCCAGCATGATTTGCTCCAGGTGTACGCTTTAGATTTTGCCATTCAATTCACGTGCTCATTGTGAAAGTGATGCTTTCCTGACCACCTCCGATTGCCCTGTAACAAAGAGAAAGAATAAATTGTGTCCACCTAGTCCTGGTACCTGTGTAAAAACTAGTGACCACCTAGTTTAAAGAATAGGGTGTAATAATGCTGTCTTCTTGGTTTTGAGGTACTGTTTTAAGGACAAAACAGTGCAATGCTATGGTCTTATCATTCTGTCAAGTAAATGCAGAATAGTCTCAAGTGACATATGGTTGTGTCTGTGAAGAAGATGACAAAGAAACAGAAAGAATGAAGAACCTTTAGGTTTCTAAATGAGCTTATTCAGCAGTGATAATGATAGTAGAGGCACAGTCAACCATCTGCAGGGCCTGACTAAGCCAAAAGTCACAAGAGCTTGAAAAATGGCTAGGAGGTGCAGAAAGGAATTTTTCTGGCCCTTGAAAAAAAATGCAGATTTATGACTTGCCGTGATTAGAAATGTCACAGTTCACCTGCATATGTATTTACTGTCTTGCATTTCAGCCATGAATCGTGTTCAGTTACTTGGTCGGGTTGGACAGGACCCTATCATGAGGCAAGTGGAAGGAAAAAATCCCGTTACCATATTTTCTCTTGCAACCAATGAGATGTGGAGAACAGGGGAAAGTGAGGTAAACCAGGGAGGTGAGTCTGCAATAAGCAATGTTCTTCTGCTGTGTTTCAAGGTCGTCTTTGCATATTTGGTAGCACCGTGCTTTGTCTTCAGGCTGCCGTGTAAATCTTTCAGGTGCAGGGAAATTCCTTTGAGGTCGGTAGAGAAACTGGTGCATTTGTATGTCTCTTAGTGTTCCCCAGCAGCATGTAGTGAAGAGGTCTGCATATCGGCCTTCCTCTGGAGGAGAGGAACGAGTGTTGAGTCATAGTTTTTCACTGCTGGGATTGCCAGAGGTATAGCAGGTGCTGTACTATTATTTATATTCCAAGAGGAGGGGAGAGAAAAGAAGGATACAGTTTTTTTTCTTTGATTCTTCCATCAGTCTGAGGCTACAGATGTCACTTTCTTTCTCTAACTTTTGTTCAATGTGGTGTTTGTGAGGGAGGAAAATAATTCTAGTATGAGCACTGGCTTCCAGGAAAACTGATCTCTTGGTTTGAACTGTGCTTCTGCACGATACTTCCTTTTAGGTGCAGATGAGTGGAACACTGAGTTCTAGTATGAAGAGGGAGACTGAATGCTCAAATCACTTTTCATAATTTGAGAACACCAACACATTGAAACTAACTTCTGAGATTTGCATCAAAAAGAGGATTTGGCATCCAAGTTTGCTATTTTTATGTAGCAGGTGATATCAGTCAGAAGACGACATGGCACAGGATCTCTGTATTCAGACCGGGCCTCAGAGATGTTACCTATCAGTATGTGAAGAAGGGGTAAGTGAATAGCAAATGTGGTTGAGGATTTTATGCCTTAATAATTAATGCAATAATTATGGTGATCAGAAGCTGTACTAAGATAGAAGTGTCTTAAAGTAAGTTAGCAGACCTGCTTCAAACAACTGATGCAAAAGCCTGTGTATCCAGGAACAGGGGAGAAAACAGCAGTACAGTTCTCTGACCAGAACCATATTCTTGATTTTTTTCAGTGCTCGAATCTTTGTTGAAGGGAAGATAGACTATGGTGAATATACCGATAAAAACAACGTGAGGCGTCAGGCCACAACAATTATAGCAGGTATGGAACAACACACCAAGGCCTTCCTTGCCCTTTTAAAATAGAGAGGGGGTGAAGGACCTTTGGAGTAGAGCTTGGCTTGTCTTATCCTCAGTAGCATCATCTGGGGATTTTGAGAGAATGAATAGGCTGTACCACTAGGTGTCCTCTGGCACCAGTTGTGAAGACACAGAAAATGGGAGCATATAGTTGCAAACTTGCATCCTTTGCTCACACAAGCCAGTTGGTGCAGGAGGTATATACTGTGTGGAAGGAACAATTTTAAGGACTTCTGTTTGTGAAAGATACTGTATGTGGGAGTGACTTGGTGGAGAGTTTAGGAAGACCTCAGTCAGACAGATGGTAGTAGAAGAGCACGGAATGTATAGCGAGTAGACTTGTCCCTTGGGTAGACACGATGAAGAGGATAACTGGGAAGCTCAACTTTTTCCTTTTATGGAGGGCTAAAATAATGGGGTAGTATAAAAAACATTTCTGAAGGATAAATGGAAGAAGGAAAGAAGGAAGAAAAAACCAACCACAATTCTGGATGTTTGGCTGGTGCAGCCCCTATAAAACAATAGTAATCAAACCTTCACATGAACTTTTCACCTAGCAGGACTGTAGGTTGATGTTGATAAACAGCTGGAGGGGGAGAACAAGTCTCTTTTTTCAATTAGTATTTATCCTAATGGCTTATTCTTCGTGCTCAATATCCCCAGTCTCAAGATGCTTTAGAAATTACTGAGGTTTGATGAAATACAAGCTTATAGTCCTGTAGGCTGATGACATGGTAGCACATACTGAAAACAACAAAATAAAAAGGAGATAAGCACTAACTGATAGTCAGAGATAACACAGTCAAAGAATTAAACCATTATTTTAAAATGTTTGTGGTATCTTTGACTTCAGCAGCTTTTCATCAAGTTTAGGACATTTGTTTCACAGTATATATAGTTGCCTTGAATTGACGGCTTTTCGGGGTGTCAGAGCAAGAACCCTGTGTGGAACACTTTTATGATCTACTCTGTTTCAAAATACATGTTTTTGCAGCTTATTTTAATACTAATATGTTGCCTTTGTGGGTATGCAGGTTTGCAACAGGGCAGAACAATCCTGAAGATTAAATTTTATTTGTTTCTTTTCAGATAATGTGATTTTCCTGAGTGACAGTGGTATGAAAGAAAAGGTGTGAGGTCATTGATGTTTGGACCCAGGCCATTTCATTCCTTCTGTTTTACAGTGCTTCATAATTCTGTAAGCATGTATGTTGCTGTAGTTTCTTTAAAAGGTAAATAAAATCTTTGATACCTATAGGGTATCTGTGTGTATTTTGTTTTTGTTTTCCTGTCTGCTTTCTCTGTTCATCATCTGGGTTTCTTTTTTGTGTTCTGAAGAGAAAAGGTAACCTGGGCAGCTGTATTAATTCCTGGGCTGGTGAACATGTACATAGAAGTCACTCTTTTCACCTTCAGCCATTTTCAAACTTTATATATCCTTGGTTGTCTTAACAATCTCTATTGGGTCTTGTGGAGCCTGACGGCCTGGCCACTTCTCGTTCTTAACATCATTCTGTTCTATTGGTGTCATTTGCCATTTTTCCTTAGTGAAATCATTAGACAGTAAGTTTAAAGCAGAGCCGTTGGCTTCAACTGGTGCTGAGCTTGGAAGTTTCTCTGTTGTAGACCCAGAGAACAACCTCTGTGCGTTTATGTCTGTGCCTCCACTGATCAGAGCGTTTGATCAAATCAGATGCTGTCATCCGCCAAACACTGTTTTGGGCATGTGCTCAGGTCTTGCTAGGATGCTATGCCCATCGTTTGCCATCAGGAGGAGCTGGAGGAATGGCTGCTGTGGCTGTTCTTTTGAGATGCCTGAAACTGTGTGTGAGCAACATTCCTGGTCCAGAATTCTCAGTTAATGTAGGGGTGGCGTTTATTTTGCTTTAACTTAGCTTCGATGTCACAAAGACTGAGAATTAGTAGTATTGTTAGTAAAAAGTTGCAGAACTAAAAGGTGTTCCATTCTGTTACATGGAGAAGCAGTGAAATTCTTACTGTAGTACAGCAGGATGTGAACAAGGAAAGAAAAACATCAGCGGTGACAGTTTCCTGCCTTCAAAGCTGATGGGATTTTGTATCTCATCTCTCTCTGAGCTCAGTACAGACCATGCTTCTTCATGGTTTTTGCAGCTTTTTCCCATGTGGAATAATGACCTTGTTTCTGCTTCTCTCTGATCATTGTCAGTACGACCAAAAACTTCAGTTCTTTCAGTTCAGCATTTATTTCTGGTTGAAGTTAATGCTTTCACTGATATCCTAGCCCATGTCACTGGCATACTGAGGTGTTAGATGTACTGAAAAAGCTTAGCTACTTAAATGGGTTGTTATCCACAGGAAACTGGTATCTTTTTGAATAGGAAGTCCTGACTTTAATTCCCTTAACTACTTGTTCAGTCTGAGCCTATTGTACTGCTATGAGAAGTTGTGATGGTGCACTTCTGCAGTAGTGATCCTGTTGTGGTTTAACTCCAGCTGGCAACCAAACCCCCCAACGGCTGCTCACTTGCTCCCCTCAACAGGATGTGGGAGAAAATTGGAAAGGTAAGAGAGAAAACTTGTGGGTTGAGATAAAGGCAGTTTAACAGGTAAAGCAAAAGCCATACACACAGCAAAGCAAAACAAGGAATTAATTCACCACTTCCTGTTAGCAGGCAGGTGTTCTGCCATCTCTAGCAGAACATCATGTGTAATGGTTACTTGGGATGACAAATGCTATAACCCCAAGCATCCCCCCCTTCCTTCTACCCCCAGCTTTACATGCTGAGCATGATGCTATATCTGGGGTGTCCCTGTAGTCAGCTGGATCAGCTGTGATGTGTGTGTCCCCCCCAACTTCTTGTGCAGCTCCAGCCTGCTGACTGGTGGGGTGTGTTGAGACGCAGAAAAGGCCTTGACTCTATGTAAGCACTGCTCAGCAGTAACTAAAACATCACTGAGTTATCAACAAAGTTTCCAGCACAAATCCAAAACAGCCCCATAGGAGCTACTATGTAGATTAACTGTCCCAGCTAAACCCAGCACAGATTCAATACCATTTGTGTTTGATCCTCACAATTTTTTTCCTGTTTGCTGAATGATGGGGCTTGTCTTCATCTTTCCTCATATGTAGGGAGGCCTCAAGTGAATCTGCAAAGGCTCTGTTCAGTGGTTACCTCCTTTTTTTGCACTCTGCTGTGGTGGTGGAGCTGGATATGGCTTGTAACTGTGTCTGCTGTGGAGCTCAGGAATTGACTTTCTACTCAGCAGGGTAGAGTGGGCTCTGATGATTCTCTTCACCATCGCAAGTGGTAGGGCTACTGCTGCCAGAACTCTCAGGACTGAGTGTCTGGTGCTAATCTCTGCCCCTGGCTTGGGATGTAGACAGAGCTGAGCTAGCGTAAGGTATAGCATTAGGAGCCAAGAAAGAAAAACATTTGCTCAAGAACTTAAACTTTTCTTGCTTTTCCGGTTCTATTTAAGATTGACTTGCTACAAAGGCACACGTACCTACTTTGAGAACACACTGTTTGAAAAGCAGTGCAGTATCTCAAGTGTTCATCAAAATTTTGCAGTAGGGTAGATTTTCACAAATGATTTTGCATTAGCAATAGGCACAGTTAGAGAAAAATAACCAGTGGCAAGGGTATGTTGTGCGTACACCTCTTACGTCTGCTTTGCTGCTGTGGGGCAAAGTTAATCTATAACTCAGTACTGTTGGTTAAGAGAAAACCAGTGTAGCATTTGTGCTGGGGGTTTCCCTGTAGTCAAGTACTGGTTCCGTGAGGAAATACTAAAAAATGGAAGTGGGATCTACTGAGGTAAATACAGTGATACCTTTTTTATAACTAGGCAATGAATATTCTTCCATGGGGTCCCTTGGTAAATGGCATTCAACTTCTACTTGTCCCCCTTCACCTCTTGTGTAAACTGGATTCAGCAAACACTGATTGCTTGCATCAGCCAGGACATTTAGAAGTGTTTGATCTTAAGAAGGAATTTACTTCATGTATTTATGGAGAAAAATTAGAAGAAATAAAAATAGAGATGATTTCTTTTTAAAATGACAGAGCATTCCTTAACAACCCTGAGACAGAGCTATTTTGGTCTGCAATGCAGCTGAATGCTACTAGGTTATTTCCATTAATCTGGTGTAAGGGATAGGAAACCCTCTTTTCCAGTGTGTTGGTTGAAGGAAGCCATGGGCATCATGCCTGTGTTACACAGCAAACATTTTCAACTTTAATTGATGTGTGACCTATATTTGGGAACATATTTCCCCCAACCCTACATAACACAGGGAGTAATAAGAGGGATGTGAAATGAGGCTTGAGTTCTTTGGCTGAAGCATCTTCTTTTGCTTCTGTTTAATGGCTCATCATTTCTTTGGACAGGGTAACAGGATGAATTAAGAATGACTGATGGCTTGGACTGGTAAAGAATTGCTAGAGGTTTTTACCAGCAGGTACCTGGCTTGGGTTCTGACTGAGCTAGGAGACTTGCATCCTGGTGACTGCATGGTGCCCTGCATGAGGGGGTAGTCACTTGAGACCTGTCCCAGCTCTGCTGTGAAGACCAGCAGTGGCTTTGGGAGTGTGGTAAGAGCCCATGCAGAGAGGCTGCAAATTCCAAATGCAAGCAAGCTGAATTAGTGCTTTGAGAAGTCCCTGGGTACAACAGCTAGGAATATTCTGCTGAACAGAACCTGTGTTCCTGACAGTGTACCAATTATGTGGTTTTAGCAGTAGGCTGTCTCCAGAACTGGTGATCCTACTTCTTTCACAAGTATTCATGCCAGAAAAGGAATATAATGCCAGGATTGTGGGAAGAAAACTTCACTATTCTCAAGCACACCTTCTATTTTTAACTCTGAAATTTCTGTGGTGGAAGCCTTTTTGCCAAATAGTTGAGCGTGTCTGTACGTATGTATGCACTGAGATTTGGTGGCTGTTTTATCTTGGCAGTAGCGAGCTTCTCCACACAGTAGCATGATTTAAATCTCAATTGTGCAAGGAACTGGCTTTGTTAATGCATTACCAGGTACTGAGTAGTGCAAGTAATTTGTTTTCACATGACACAAAGAAATCAACTTTCACAGGTTTTTTTACAGAGATGTCATCTTGTGGGAAATGCATGACAAGTGTATGTGACAGTTCTTTCTGCTGCTTGTTGTTTTATGTCTGAGACAAAAAAATTAGCTCATTGCCATTTTGGAACAATCTCCACAGCTACTATGGTCATTCCTTGTGTTCTTAGTCCTAAAGTCGTGCCCTGTACTCTTTAAGAGGTGCTAAGTTTGTTGAAGAAACCTCTAACAATGGCTTTTTTCTGTGGCTTTCAAGGCTAAGGGTTTCATTTTAGCTAGTCAGAAACCTAGCAATTGTTATCCTCTTGGCTGTGTTGCTGTTTGTTCTGTTCTTGCTGTTTGACTTCTCAAACTTACTTGAACAGAATGGCTGTAGAAGATGGATGGTTATCTTGATCCTGGTTATCACAAGTCAGAAAAATGTCACTTGTAAATGTTTAATGAGCCTTTATGCAACTGACCTGATCTAGAACTGAGTCACAGAAGTCGCTTCTGTAACCTGGATCTGCAATGAAAAAAGAGCACCTTTCATTTGCCAGGCTTTCTGTAACTTACAGGCTTGTATTATTGCTAGCTTTTTTTCTTTGATATTTAAAGTATGTGGTATTTGTTTGAACCTCTGCCTTAAAAGCCTCTTCTTTCTTGGGTAGGTTGGTTTTCTCTGTGGGTTTTCTGTACGTTTTTTCTGCATGGGCTTATTCTTCCTTGCAGAAAGGTGACAATACTCAGGAAAATAAGGTTGAGCTCAACTCTGCTCTCCTTGAGTCACAGAATAGTAGAATGTTTTGGGTTGGAAAGCACCTTAAAGATCATCCAGTTCCAACCCCCGTGCCATAGGCAGGATCACCTTCCACTAGACCAGGTTACTCTAAGCCTCGTCCAACCTGGCCTTGAACACTGCCAGGCATGGGGCAGCCACAGCTTCTCTGGGCAACCTGTGCCAGTGCTTTACCACCCTCATAGTGAAGATTTTTTATGTAATATCTAATCTCCTCTCCCCTCAGCCCTATCTCTGCAAACACTAACCCCTCACCTTTTTATCTTTGTGTAGATTGTTGGTCAGTTTTTGCGCTGCTCCCCTTTGCTGAAGAGTGAATTCAAACCCAGTTCATAAATCTGTGGTGAGGAAATGGTCTTACACAAAAAGAGCAATCAGAATGCTTAGAATTAGATGAGTTGGAACTTAAAAATACTACTAAAGCTGCTCTGAGAGGAAAGTTATGAAACAGAAAACCAGCCTTGATTTACAGCATGCTACTAACTGTTGAAATCTACAATTTAAAATCCTCCAAGCAATACCAGGAAAAGCTAGGAGGATAGTTGGGTTTGTGTAATGTCCTTGCTGGTTTCATGGTGCTTTCCACAATGCCTGATTTCTGGTGTAGCATCAGTTTGAGTAGCAACGTATGACACACTAGACTGCTATCTCATGTGTTGTATCAGGACACTGAATAATTAATATTCTTTAGGAGGGATTAATTTCCTCCAGTTTTGTCCTTGCTGCCCTGTATATGCTGCCAATTTTTAGCAGAAATTTGCTAATACAGATTTCTTTTCCCTGGAAGAAGCAGTGCTGCAGCACAAAAACTTCAGTGTGGTCCATATGATGTTAGTTGCCACCAGAAAGGGCAAACTGGCCATCTTTCCTCACAAAGTCTCAGGTTTTAGGAGCACTGAAGCTCAAAAATGAGATGTAGCCTTGAACGCTGATTTTAATAATATGGCAGGAAATGGGTAGGATGCCCAGTTACCAATGTCTCGTTACCAATATTATGGTTTTTATCTGCGATAAGGTCCAAAAAATGGATAGTCTGTGTATCAAAATCTTTCAGTGCCAGTGAAATCTTCCAGGATATTAGCAAATCCTCAGCAGCACTGTGTACCACAGCAAAAGCTGTGCCTTAGTACCAGTGTTACAAGACAGCCTCTGGGGAAATGAAGAGTGGAGACCACTGGGAAAAGCTGCACCCAGGGTGCCTAATTTCCCATGAGTGCTTTATCCAAGGGAGAACAACAGAAATATGCACTGTGCAATTTGTTTCCTAAATAAGGTTTGCTTCCTGAGAAATGTGTTAGGACAAGAAAGCACAGCCCAATACTCTTGATCAAATACCAGTCCTTAGGAGACCCTCATCCTCAGCAAATGAAATGTTTGGCAAATGAAACTGCAGTCACTCAGTCAGCACCTTCTTTTAAGGTTGCTTTTACTTTGTTGGCATACAAGGGAAACATGGCTTTCCCTTTATGCTTCTCATATAGGCAAAACATTAGTTTAGTGCCTCAGCACAAAGAAATCCCCTAGTCACAACAGTAGTTTCAGAAGGATCTAATATCAGCCGACTATCTGATGGAGAGCCTTTTGTTAAGCAGATTATCACAAGGCCATGAAAGCTTTGAAAGTAAGAACACATCTAGTGAAAACACAATGGTTTCTGGGTAAGGAACTGACCTTTCCAATTTTCATAATCTGCACCTTGGGACTAGCACAATGTAATTGCTTTGAAAACAGCACCTGGCAGTGCCAGGACACAAGAAGTTTGTACCTCCAGTTGGGCTTGCCACAGTGGTAGGTGGCAATTCAGGCTCTAGTAATTTGGCTTTATATGTTCTCTGTGCTGTGGAGGGCATATATACTGGGCTGACCTGTTTTGCAATGACTTAAACCAATTTATCTTTGCAGGAGATCTTTGGTTGGGGCAGTTAGGGATTTCCCCTTCATGTCCTTCACCAAATAATATAGCTTTGGTAACTCTTTATTTTTTTATTTATTTTTTTAATCAAACAAAAAAAAATACTAAGAAATCTTAAAGGGAGAACCCTGACAAAATCACCATTGTTTTTTGGTCGCTGTTGTGGCTGCTGGGTGCCAGGAAGTTCTTATGACTTGGTTTTCCTCAGATAATTAGTCTAGGCTCTCCTTAGCAAGGGCTGTATCACTCAGGCTGCACAAATGTTTGCTCTGTGAGCGAGTGAAAGTGATGTGCTGCAAGAGAGGAAGGCTAAATGGGAGGTCTAGAAGAGAGAGAATGTACCAGGAAATTCACTTATGGTTCATGCACACAGCAGCGTGGAAGTGCCAGTTAATGTTGAACTGACCCACATTGAAATGCCTTGACAGAGCTCCAGGAGCTGAAAGGAAGCACTGAAGAATGTCCAGTTTCTTGAATCGTTAAAGATTTGATATCTTTCATTTTTAAAGAGCAATGAAATAGCAGTGTTGTCCCTGCTTGGCATGAAAGCAAGTCCTAAAATATCAGAATTTCCCATTGAGTGGGATTGTTTTCACTGCTGGTTCATCAGCAGGCTGGGAATGCTATCCGACAGTTCACCCACTGCTGTGAGCACCAAGGCTGCACGCAACACTGAAGTGCAGTTCAAAGCTGAGACTTTGAAGGTGAAGGGCCTAGAGCACAAGTCTTATGAGGAGTAGCTGAGGGAACTGGGATTGTTTAGCCTGGAGAAGAGAAGGCTCAGGGGGACCTTATTGCTCTCTACAACTGCCTGAAAGGAGAATGGAGAGAGGAGGTCTCAAGCTGTGCCATGGGAGGTTTAGATTGGATATTAGGAAGAATTTCTTCTCTCTTTGTGAATCAGGGTGAGCAGGCACTGGAACAGGCTGCCCAGGGCAGTGGTGGAGTCAGTGTCTATGGAAGCTTTCACAAACAATGTAGATGAGGCCCTCAGTGACATGGTTCAGTGTTGGCCTTGGCAGTCCTGGAGTAACGGTTAGACTTGATTTTGAAGGTCTTTTACAACCTGGTTGATTCTATGATTTATTGTAAAACTTCTGTTTTTTTTAAGGGGTATATTCTAACATCTCAAACAGGAAAACTGCATTCAGCCGTAACAAATCCCGAGCATTACCTGCTTTTCCTGCCTCCTTTTTAACTAAGGCAGAAGACCAAGTAACCCTGCTGAAGTCCACTGGAGCCCGGCAGCGGCACTGCTAGTGCTGAAGGGACAGAGGGGCTGGGGGCTGCCTATGGTTGCCCCGGAAGCTTCCCCTGAACGCTCTCCGGCTGCCTGAGGCCGTGGACGAGGCCCCGGCTGGCCTCGCTCCCTCTTATCGGCGCCTGCGCTCGCTCCCGAGGCAGGGATCCCCTTCCTCCGCCGGGTGGAGCTGAGCAGGCACCCGGACGGGACCGAGCCCTGACCGCCCCCCCCGGCCCTCGCACCACAGGGGCGGATGGGCGGTGCGGCGCTCGGCGGCAGCAGTCTTGTCGCTGTCTCATTGGCTGACACTCCCGCCGCTCCCGACGCCCTGCTGTCCCATTGGCTGCGCGGGGCGCGGGGGTCTCCCTGGGGCTGCCGTGACGCGCCAGGGTAGCTCCCGCCCACATTCCACAGCTGGAGCCGCGCGGGGGCCGGGCGCCGATTGGGGCGCGGCCCGCCGGTCAGCCGCGCTCCTCGCCCCCGATTGGCGGCCTGGGCGGCCGGGGCGTGG
>JANRGW010030877.1:0-21719 GCA_024733675.1 Psilopsiagon aymara | reverse complement strand
CCCCCTTTTTGGAGTGGGGGGAAGAAGGAGGGGGAAGTGAGTGAACAAACTGTGTGGCTGATTTACAGCTTAAACCATGGCATTACTAATCTATGATAATTCAGTTGCATATGGGCTGCATGCTTGGTATATAAAAACCAACACCCACTTTGGCCAAGATTTATCCCATTTGAACTTAGACATATAATAAGGACCTTCTAATAAACTTGATGGAAAAAATAGCTATGTCTCCAGTAAGGATCATACATTAAATGTGGTTGACTTTAGAGAAAGAGAATATGGTAGAGGTAAAAAATATCAGGGAAGTGGCACTTTATAATAGTGGAGCCTGTGATCATGTATCCTGGATGCCAGAAAGCCTGTATAGCTCTAAACATTCTGTGAGCTCTTAATTGCTCCTACTATGTTAACTGGGTTAAAGACAATCTCTGTCACCTAGCTATGCTTCAATACCTTCTTTGATTGCTCATTGAGTGACTCTGGCAGCAGAGTGCAGGCCACAGTTCACTTTTATTTGGAACTGACTGCCCCAGGGGTAGAAACATAGCCATACCTTCTGCCATGGACTGATCCAGACTGCACTGGAGCAGGGGCAAGCTCCAGAACACCTGAAATACATTGATGACATTATTGTGTGGGGCGATACAGTGGAAGAATTATTTGAGAAAGGGTGGAAAGTAATCCAAATCCTGCTGAAAGCTGGTTTTGCCATAAAATGGAGTAAGGTGAAGGGACCTGCACAGGAAATTCAATGTTTGGGAATAAAATGGCAAGATGGACGTTGCCAGATCCCCACAGATGTGATCAACAAGATAACAGCAGTGTCTCCACCAACTAGTAAGAAAGAAACACAAACTTTCTTGGGTGCTGTGGGGTTCTGGAGTATGCACATTCTGAATTACAGTTTGATTGTAAGCCCTCTCTATCATGTGACCAGGAAGAAAAATGATTTTAATTGGGGCCCTGAGCAACAACAAGCCTTTAAGCAAATTAAATGAGTTCATGCAGTAGCCCTTGGATCAATCCGGACCGGGCCAGATGCAAAAAATATACTGTGCACTGCAGCCGGGGAGAATGGTCCTACCTGGAACCTCTGGCAGAAAGCTCCAGGGGAGATTAGAGGTTGACTCCTCAGCTTTTGGAGTCAGGGATATAGAGGATCTGAGGCCACCTGGTTGGTCAACACCAAAGGATCTGCCAACAGGGCTGGTCTAGCCCAGTCAGAACTTCTGCATGTCGTAGAGGGGGACAAAGTTCCTGCGATGTACATAAAGAATTTGCTGGGGAAGACAGTCTGGGTTATTCCTGCTTCAGGTAAAGGCAAACCCACACATGGGATTGCTTTTGCTCAGGGACCAGATATATGTGGTGGGTAATGCAAGAAGACGGGGAAGTCCAATGTGTACCTCAAGGGGATTTGATTTTAGGGGAAAACAGCCAATGAACTCAACTATATACTGTTGTATGCTATGTAGCACTTTTATAGCCCACCAACTAGATGTCTGCAGGTCACCAGCAACTGTCACTGATTTCTCTCCAACTGTCATCCCAACAAAGAACGAACTTTGATGAAACCAGGCAAGTTCTGCAGTAAAGGAACTATCAGCATCAGCAGGCAACGATTCAACACTGCACATGGCCTCTCCTGCTCTGAAAGACTGTTACAAGAGATAGAACCTGATATCATGGACTGAATGGACTCAGCAGCTTTATAGGGATTGGTCCATGTGCTAAAGGAATGATCTCTCTTCCTCTATGTGTGTGTGTGTACATGTATATATATATATATGTATATATATGAGATAAGAGTGATGGTATATTGAAAATGTGGGATCTGAGCATGACGTGAATGGTATGGAATAAGGGGTGGATACTGTCCTGGGCTCAGAAGTAGCAGTCATTTTTCTCCTTCTTGGTAGATGGTGTAGCACTGAGGTTTTGACTTTTGGCCTGCGAACAGCGCTGATAACACCAGTGGTTTTGGTTACTGCTCAAATGTTTAGTCTGACCAAGGACTTTCTGAGTCTCATGCTCTGCCTGGAAGAAGGGGAAGCCAGGAGGAACCGGAGACAGGACACCTGACCCAAACTAACCAAAGAGGTATTCCATAGCACAGCACGTCATGCCCAGGATGTAAAAACTGGGGGCAGAAACCCAGAAGTGTTAGTTCACGGCTCAGTCGTCGGGTGGCGAGCGGTTGTCTTCTCTTCCCTTGTATTTCCCTTGTCATTACTATTTTTGGTGGTAGCAGCAGTGGTTTGTATTATACCTTAGTTACTGGACTGTTATCTCAACCTGTGGGAGTTACATTCTTTCGATTCTCCTTCCCCATCCCTCCAGGAGCAGGGGGGAGGAAGGACAGGGGAGTCTTCAGAGACTGTTTGGTTTTTCTGAGTTACAGCTGGGCTTGAACCACGACAATCTGTCTTAAGACAATGGTGAAATAAATGTATTAGTTTAAAATATTAAAAAAAAACCCAAGAAAAGATAATACATGTACTAAGACAATAGGTATGGAAATGAAAAGATTAGTATACCTCTACCTAGTACCTTCAAAAAAATACTTAGTAAGTTCAAAAAGTTTTTCTTTCCCTATTTGTATCTAGCTGTAAAGCTGAAATATTCTTCGTGTTTTCTGGCTGAAGTACAACCCTGTATCTTCAAGTTGTATTAATGGAAAGGAATCTGTCAGTGGGGAGCCATATTAATTTTATAGCAGATTATCTTTGAGAGCTATTCATATTCAAAATCCCCCTCCCTCCCACTCCTTCTGGTTTTCTTAATATTAACTCAGTGGTGAAAAGTTTCATTTCATCATTTCATTGTCTTCCATTCCCAGCTTTGAAAATGCCAAGGTCTTCTGGGCATGTTTAGATGCCATTATAACCTGCTGAAGTACTTGATGTTGCTCAGAAGTGAATCATTAACAAATCAAAAAGCAAAATGCTCTTTCCTACCTCCTAAAGCAATGCTTAATCATTGGTACCTTCATATTTCTTAAGATTAATTGCATCTTAACATTACATGTAAATGTGTAAATTGACAATAAAACTTCTGCAAATGGGATTAATGCTTTCGATTAAGATCTAGTCACTTTATTTTTTTTTTTATTAAAACTGGCTAATAAAAACTGAATTTGGGGTGATACTGAATTTTGGGTGAACTAAACCACCAAACTAGTCTTTAAAGTTCATATAACTATTGGCAATTCTACAATCTGCTGAATCTAAACCCATATGTTATTATGCATTCTATTTGCATGGTAGTTTGTAATGTCCAGTTTAAATTTTGTTTTCCTGCAACTTTAGGCAATTCTTTCTCATAATATCTAGCCTAGACCAGGTTAATAACATATTCCCTTCCTCCCTGCCTTCTCTCAGCCATTTTTAGCTACTTTCTTCCAACCTGTAATTGTATATCTTGTTTTCCAGATCTTTGTCCACTTTAGTTTTTCTTTTCTGGACTTTGTTCAGATGAGCACAACTTTCTGTAAGTATTATTCTCCAAGACTGGATGGAGTTCTCCAGCTGATATCAAGCATACCAAAAGGATAATTCACATGCCTTGAACAACAAGGAGACTTGCTGTTTCAGACTATGTTCTGCAGAACTCCCCACCTGATACTGTGTCTATGTAGCTAACCATTGCTACCCTTATGCAAAACTTTGACATTCATTCCTGTTGAGCAGCAGCCTCTTTTCAGCATTACTATTTCAGTTTATGAAGAACTTTTTGAAAACAATTATGGTTTCCATTATACTTGCAACTTCTAAGAAGTGTTGTCTTCAAACGTGATACCTGTTTTCTATTCCATGATGCAAATCAGTAACAAAAATACTGAATCACAGGACAGGTCCTTGTGGAACTGTAATGATGTATCATTCTGGCTAGATAATGTGGAAGGTTTTTTGTTCACTTAGTAGTAACTGTCACTGTACCTTAATTTGCTTCTGAAGCTATGATGAACAGTGCTAAAAGCCTTATGAGGTCGGTATAAACTACCCCTTACCGTATCTACATGCAGACAAATTTACATATTTTTTCAGCACTGGCGTGGATATATTCACTCAATATATTTTAACATACAAAAGTTACAGAAAGTAATGAATGCAACTGTTTCAGATGAATGAGCATTATTTTAGTAGAAAAAAACAGTTAAATTCATATGTATTTGTTGATACTCAAAATGTACTCTTCTAGGGCCTGTTTAAGCAGCTTTTCTTGCAAACAAAAGGCTTTTCTGGAAAAATGAGTATGTGAAAATGTGCACTGAAATCAACTTCAGTGCCTTAACAGTCCATAGATAACCAAGGGAGTAGGCCTCAAGGCTTTTGAAAGAAAAATGTCAGTTTTTCAGCTGTAGTCTGCTGGCTTTCTCTATACCATCAACATTTTTCACATCTTCAGCTTATGAAGATGTGCATGCTGAAATCTTTTGAGTCAGTTGCTCTTTTTAGGACTGACTGACTTCAAGGAATTTGATTAGCAGGGCAGCAACCTTTTTATCCCTTCTGTAAGGAACCAGCTTTGGTTGTCCCTTTGACAAAAATGCTTTCTACCCTTGATGGTTGTATAATATATTGGGTAGTGTGATTAATTTTAAGAGCTTTGATAACTTATGATATGGTTGAATAATAATTAAACCTGAAATATTTGAATTGTTTTGAACAGATAGCTAAAGGGCATCTTCCTATGTTTTTGAAAGAACACTAATGATGATCATGTATAACATACTAAATACTTTTTGAGAACCACTCTGCCCTGGATTAGCTTTATTCAGGACACAGGATGTGATTTGGCTTTGGAAATCTTTATAATTCCTATGACCTACACAGTTGAGAAAAACCACCAACCTGCAGCTGTACTTTTCCAAAAGCAGAACAAAGAGAAGAAATAGCATACCTTTCACAAGGGACTTGGTATTATCTGAAACCCTATAATCCAAATCTCATTCTGTCAGTTGGTTGAGCGATTTCAGTAAGTGCGCCTGCAATCCAATAAATTTTGAAATAGCTGTAAAAATCGATTTCATTCACTGGAGGACATCCTACTCATGGATTAACATCAAAGTTAGTAAACATAAAAGGGAGTGTGATGAATTACAAATATCCCAGTAGGACCATGGAACTTACTCCAACATTGTGATTTGTCAGTGATATTTAGGATAACTGCTCCTTTGGAACTCACCACTACTGCTGGGGAATAATATATATTAAAAAAATCTTGCTTTATCTAGCAGTGGCGAGAGCTTTCTCTGCCAAGAAGGTCTTGTGAAGCCTTATAATAGATAGTTAACACTTACCTGGAAGTTTTAAAATGGTGTTTACATAAATAAAATAATATAATAATTTTATATATACAGAATATGTTAGAGCTGAGATCAGCTACAGTAGCCTTGCTAATACTTTGATCTTATGTACCCTTTCTTGAGAATAAAGGATTGCTTTTGTTTAAAGCTAGTTCCTAGAATATGAAATACATCTATGAGTGGTGACAGCAATCATTCATAGTGCCTTATTGAGAATACTGTTTCTGGTGACAATAAATCACATTTCTTTAAAACATGCTAAATATGGAAGAGTTGAGAGTGGGGGAAGTCTAATATAAAGCACACTAGGGGAAACATTGAAGTGCTTTTCAGTGCATTTCCTCCTGTTTTTCAAAAAACAAAATATTAGTATTACTCTGTGCATTACAATGAACTCACAAAAGTAACATCTCAACAGGAGAAAAAGCAGGAAAACTCAGCAAATTTCTTGCTTTAATGATTCCAAATGTGGAGGGATCAAAACAAGAAAGGATGCAATATATTGGTACAAAAATCGAGCTTGTGCTTAGCCATACTTTAGGAGAATATTCTGATCTTTATTTAATAGAATACAGTCACACATATATATTGTGAACCAGAAACTCTCTACATTTTCAGTCCACTTCCTCTTTATAAATTGGCAGACAGTTGCTGGGAAGTCACAAAGGGCTCCACAGTAAACATATCTGAAGTAATCTACCTAGAGAAAAGTACTTTTTCTTAACTTTCTATATTCTGATTTTTGTGCACTAGCATTAAAGATTATATGACTTCCAAATCTTAAATTCATAAGGCATTATTAGTATTTCATGGCAATGTGTTCCTTAGGTTGTACATCTATGGCATGTATTATCTTCTTTCATCTTATTCTGTGTATTTTACTCTTTCCTTCTTCATTCGATTGAAACTGCTGATCTTTCACATTACTCAAATTTGCCAAGCCATTTACATTTCCTCACTAATGTTTTTTGAAACCCTTTTCTATTATTGATGTAACCTTTTTTGAGGTAAGATGGTTAGGACTGAAATCAGTTTAATGGGAGAGCATACTACTAATTTATGTACAATAAGTATTATTTCTTACTCTTTATTTACAATAGCCTGTTTATTTTCATAGTTGTCTCACACACAATGAAACTCCCCCCTCAACATGTAGTTCCATTTTAACCTAGGTAGTACAGACATTAATTTGATTCAGGATTTCTAAATTCTTCTTGTTTCCAGGTCATCTAATTTTAACACCCTGTGCCAAATACTCGTTTCACTCATGCCAGCAGACATCAAACAGTATTTTAATGTAATATCTGTGTTTTCTATTGATTTAATGTGACAATATTCAAATAGTTTACTATCTAGCTATTGAATGTTTAATATTTGTGGAAATTCAGAAACCTGAAGATTTTACTTTATCTCAGCAGCAGCAGATGTAAACTTTGAGAGACTAATACCCTTTAGCTCAGTGCTTAATGTTATATCCATTCAGAAGCGGACTGTGTGTTCTCTTAAACGATATACAAGATTGCTTTCTGAAATCCTTCCATACCTTTATAAAAGTAATTTAAATCATAGAATCATAGAATAGTTGGGGTTGGAAAAGACCTTAAGATCATCCAGTTCCAACCCCCCTGCCATGGGCAGGGACACCTCACACTAAACCATGTCACCCAATGCTCTGTCCAGCCTGGCCTTGAACCCCGCCAGGGATGGAGCATTCACATCTTCCCTGGGCAACCCATTCCAGAGTCCTTTCTAACACCTGGCATGCTTTACACTTGAAAAGTACCCTTCAGGAACAGCATTGTCATCGGTTGAGGGTTCTTTCCCACAGTAGTCTCTTGGATTCTTTCTTATAATGTATGGTTTCAGAATTTAATCTGAGAAGTTAATTTCCCATGATTCTGCTATTGAAAGATGACAAATGAGAGTCCTTCCTGTTAATATAAGTTCCAAAGTGGTACAAAAATAAACAACGGAAGATTGTAAGAGTAAAAATAGCAGGAAGCCACATGAACATGATTAATAGATTTGATAGAATAGTCACAGAATTGTCAGCAATGGAAATGCATAATTTGGACACCTCTGTCCTAAGTCCCCACTAGGTCTGGAAGGACTACACCCTAGCAGCTGAAACTCCACTAGAACTCAAGAAACTCCACTGGAACCAACACACCTTCTGTTTCCAACTCAGTTGTACTGCATAACAGTCAACAAGACTTACTTTGCAAACAAATTACCTGGGTCTGTAGTGTTCTCTTCTTCTTCCTTAGACTAAATATGCACTAAGAGTTTATCTCTGTTTACCCTGGGAGGTTTGTTCCAAGCACATCACAGGAGACAGCAGTCCATCAAAGACCCATTTTCACCTGATCAGAGGAGCACAGGGGGCACAAAAGCAGGTAAGGAGTGCAAATTAAGGCCTAAAAGGAACAGACATACTATGGGACCCCCCTTTCAGGAAAGCCTGGGCCCCATTGTCCAGGTGTGAAACCCATCAAGATGGGTCAATGCTGGAGCATCCTTTGGACTGATAGGTGTTGCTGCCTTAGAGTATGGAAACCTGAGGATTTTCTATGGGGTGTTTAGGGGAGGAACTAAAGGCAGGCAAAGGGAGGAAGTTAGGTGATTTGGGGAGGAACAACAAGTGTGGAAAAAATATATGAATAAAAAGGTTTATCACAGGTAAATAGTTTGCTAGAGGGTATATTTGTGTGGCCATGCCTTGCTCCTGATCAGAGCAGTCTGTCCTCTCCCTATTAAATTTCTTCCCAACTCTTTGTTATTTGAAGGAATTTCTATTCTCTGTGCATGTGTGTGTATGAGTGTCAGACCATGGGTTGGAGGATCCGTGCGTCTGTGGTGCCAGTGACTGGAGCATGTGCAGATGTGTGAGCAAGAGTGTGAGTACCAGCAAAGATCAAACTGGACAAGTTGATGAAGTGGACAGATGTATGGGGTATGAGTGTATTGGAGAGGGGAGTGGGAGGGAGTGGGGGGAGTGGGGGTTCCCTACTGGGGTGCTCTGTGCTCTCAGGCATTTGGATACAGCCACATCTTCCCTTGCAGAATGATCAAAGTTTTGTTCTGAACATCATCATTGATGGAGACTCTTCTGAAGTGTTCCACTGTGCCCTCCTCTGGTTCCTCTCCCTATTATAGACAATGAAAATTCACTTAAAAGGTCACTTTATGTCTCTCCACTACAAAAAGCTGACAAAATAGTGTTCCACATAAGTATAATTCCATATCCCAGGCTAATGTAGAAAAAGATATTATAGAATATGTGCATAAGCATTTCTCTATCTCAGAAATGCAAACCAGATGCAATTCTACTGAAACCTAACTTATACTAAATAAAAGGAATTTACAGAAATGTTATCAACTATATCCTATATATAATCTATAGTTGGTTCTTAATTCAGGGAATGCATTTTTACTTACAATGGTTTCTGCAAAATTATAGTAGACTGAAGATCAAGGGACTGTTCAGTAGAATGGCTGTTTCTTTGACAGTCACTGAAGACCTTCGTGTGTGAGAGTAACAATCGAAAAGCTAAACCTGTAGCCAATTACAGTATCACTTGTATATTTTATGTATAGGCTGCCTGCGCACAAATAGCTTTCCCTGTTTGCATTCTGTGCATTTAGTCATTCCTAGAGTAAAGGCAATTAAGGAAATTTGAAAAGCTTGATAAGAAGTCAGAACTTTCCAGATAACATTCCAGTTACTTAAAAAATTATTTATTAATTTATAATATTTTTGTGTGGGTAATTATTGAAGTGTTTGATACACATTTGTATTAAGAGTTTTAAATTTCATTCGAGCTTTGAAATTATAGACTTGCCCAGCAACACTGGTTCAAAGTATCAATGCTTTCCTGGTGATGCTGATATGAGAGAATTAGTGTTATTTTAAGACTCTGCCTGTGAGTATAGCATATAGTTTATATTTAGAAAGAAAATCCTACTGGGATTCCATAAATCTATAAAATAGTCAGACTTTCATACTGTTAATGGTCCAACGAACAGCAACATTTCTCTCTATGATTCAGGAATAAAAATTGCTAGGTCAGCTTCATGTCAAAAAGCCAGAACTTTTATTTTGAAATGTGGGGTTTTACTTCATTATAAATGAATTTTCATTTTTTTGTACTATTTATCAATCTATCTTCATTTATTCTTTATGCTAGTGACTTTAACACAATAACAAAGGAAAATAAACCTACTTTCCAAAGAAAATATTTCATCTTAGACATTCAGACTATGGCAGCTGCTTTTTAAGATCTGAAGAAAAGTGAGCTTTTGTATGATTTAATGGTAAAGCACCAGTGGCTGAACTTTAATAATAATGTGCATCTTTGTATCATGAAGTGATAGAAGAATTGATCATTCCAGCTGTAGATAAATGCAAAACTACGTTGCCACTTATCTTTGCAGTTGAGTAGCATCTTCTGTGTTCTTTCACAGTCAAAGGTTCACACTACTGCATGTCATTTAAAAATATAACATTATTAGTAAATGTTTAAATGGAGCTTATACTGAGACACATTTCTAATTAGATCTTTCTCAGACCTGACCTACTTTTATTTGGCAGAAACATCGCAGCAAAACTTTTTAACAAGCAATATAGATAGAGAACCTGGAAACAGATATAGAACCTGGAAACTACACCCTTATGGCTACAAGCTAAACCAGTATTAAAAGGTAACTAGCTACCGCCCTCTGGATATCGAGCTATTCCGGCTCTCTTGTGAGTCTCGAGGACACATCTATACAGGCACATATATACATGCACAGAGCCAAACAGTAGAATCTTAATAATCTCACTTGAAAGGCATTTTGAACATTTGGGTAGCTTTTATTGTTATTCCTATGCACAACACCACCTTGCTCACCATGAAGTAATTCAGGTATATGCATAGTAAGTATGTGCAAACAATCTGCTTCTGCTATCTGGAAAGTGTAGAACTTGCATTATTTTGGATGAGCACACCAGCACTTTGTTCCCTTCCTATATTCTTGAACAGATTCAGATGCTTAAGAAAGCAGGAAAAGAACTGCCTTGTACTTAGATAATACCTGTTTTCCTTTTTGGAGTCTTCAAGTGTTAAATGAAACCACTTTCAAAGTAGATATTTAATTCATTAATAGATGCATATATAATTTTTATTTATCTTGTCTATGTCTGTTATTCCTGGCTTCAGAATAATCTGTGCTCCTGAATTTGGTCCTCCTCACTTTCAAAAATATATATTTTTTTCACTTTAATTTTACTGATTGACTGAATTTCTGCATGCACAATACAAGCTGGGCTTTTCCACTATGCCACAGTTCTCAATGTGTTCTTTCATGTTTCAGCATCTCACTTAGAAAGTTTATGTGGTATCTGAGAGGTAAATACAACTTACTTAAAAAGTCTGCAAATTACACAAGCCAATATCAGCATAAATACTATTTTCTGTATTAGAAATTTGCAGGGTTGTGAGGAAAAACAGTCAGTCCTGTAGCAGTTAGTTAAAGAGAAAATATATACATATATATATTTCCTTTTAAGGAATTGAAACTAGATTACAACTTCAAAATTTTCTTTCAGGATCCTGGCTGCAGTTTCTGTATCTGGGTTTTGTTTTCAGCTTTGTATTACAACAAGTATACAAAAATTGGGAAGGCTATTCTTGAAAGCTCAGCTTAATTTTAGACAAAGAGGAAATTAGCAAATTGAAAAAGAAAAAAAAAAAGGTAAAAAGCTGTATGGATAAATTAAGCACCAGGCTTGGCATAGTCTCATTTTTATGTTAGCAATTTCCTCTGTCTTAAAACATTCTTAGCTATCGGATTCTGAATCACAAGATGCAAAAAACCCCATACAATTAGTAGAATGTGCTTGAGTGTTTGTGCCAAAGCTTGCTTTAATTTAAATGTCTGAATTTATTTCTGTATACATGGAGAGAGCTGGAGCATAAACAGTATGAATGAGGATGCTCATTTTGCCTTACTGTACTTGTGTGACTATATGCTAAGTTTATATAGAAAGAATCAAGACCCTGTGCCTGCTACATCCATATTGCCTCCTCTGATTTATATTTGTGATGATGTAGAGAATGCAGCTACACTGCTACTACAGTGTCCTGGAAACTTTATTGTATTATTTGCACTCAGAGGCTTGATCTTATGTATTTAGTTCCAAATAAATACATTTAAATGAGAGCAAAAACTTTACATATAGGAAAACTGGGATGTCAAAGTGGTCAGAGTTATATCTTAGTCTTATTAAAGTACCAGTTATCAACCTCTTTATTCAAGGGCCTGCAAAATTTTAATGACACAGAAGAAATGTGTATCAAAAAGAAACTTCTATATTCTACAGAAATGAAAAGCTAAGCCTAAACAAGGTGAACTGAAATGTGAACATTATAGTCTTCAGATGTTTTCTTCATTCTAACAGTGGTCAAATTGTAATCACATTGTGCTCCCAAAGAGAAGGATCAGCAAGAGCAGGCTGTTCTGCCACTCAAGGATGGCAGCAAGGCAGAGGGGGCAATGGCATGATTGACAGGTGGCAGTTAGCCGACACATCAGCCAGCAGGCAAGTCCTTGAGCAGTAATGTAGGTCCAAGGACAAGCCAGGAAGCCCTTGGAAACCAGGTCAGTCAGTTACATCCAGATCTGAGGTATGTGGCCAGGCCACTCCACATGGCTATGTAGCCCATGCAGAGACCAAGGGCCATTGCCAGCTGTAACACAGCTCCTGAGTGAAAGGGAATAGCCTCAGCTAAGGCTTCTTACAGCTCTTACTCAAACAGCTCTCCAATTCAAGCCGGTACAGCTTCACTGTCAGTGCTGGCCCTAAGCCTAGACAGCCAAAACCCCAAGAGAAGGCTCTGACACGAAATTCTTCTAGTTCATCTTTTTTCATATCCCTATGGCAGCTAGGAAGAAGGGAAAACAAAGATCTCTTACAATGTGAGCACTGCTAAGGAATGACTTGTCACCCCTACTAGAGTGAGAATCATGCAGTGTCATCATTTGCCTTTGTGATCCTACATATGTATCAAATAGGATGTGACAGTTCATGTGGACTGTACGTGTGCATCACATAGTGTAAGAACATATTCTAAAGTCTCATTATCTCTCTGGAAACCATTGACTATTGAAGTAGTTTACTCTAGATCAAAGATTCAACTATATCTCAAATAGATTGCACACAAAATTTCTGTTCATTTCTGTGTCCATTTCTTACCTAATGCTCATACAAATAAAAAAATATTTATAAATACAAATAAAACACTGTGCCCACTTATTTGCTTCTGTTTGTTGCCTTCCAGTGCTCAGAATTTTTGAGAGTCAAGTAGAGGTTTGGTCTATGCCACCTAAGAGCTTTAATTTTGAATGCAACATGCACCTTCTTAACATGTTATGATGAATTTGTATATAACCTACTTTAGGTTACAATCAACCCTGTCTCTAAAATTTGAGAGGCTCTGTCTTAATATTTTAATGATTACAAAGTCACTACAACCTCTCTTTTCATTTCTGTATCAGCTAATGAAACTCTGGAGTAACTATGATTTTATTGTATGTGCTCTTTATTTGAGTAATTGCATTCCTCTCTGCAGTCTATTAATCAGCTTCCAGATTCTACAAATGAGTAAAGCACTAAGAGCATTCACCTGAAAAAGGCATATATAAGAATCGCATAAGTCCTTGCAATTCAAAGTGACACTCATAGCTCAGGGCATTAGCAATGGATTAGAGTTACTATACAATATAATTGTTTATGCTGTTTTGCAGTGTAATACAGACAAGAATACACAATCAAAGCCTTCAGAGACATAAACAGATATCACATGCTGTAATTATATTTGTCTGTGAGATTATAATAATCATAGATGGCAGGTATTATAAGGCAGGTTTTTTCTGGTTAACCCACTCAGTATACTCATCTGCCTCCAAAAGCAATTTCCAGTAAAGGGGTAAAAGCCTGTTTCTGCTATATTTTTTGTGATAGGAATTTTCTATAAAATAGATGCAAAAGCAAAACATCAATTTACTTTGCTTGGTGCCTCTTCACTTAGTGTTATAATATGTATCATTTCCTTTTGACTCAAATTTTCTAGTTTAATTTTGTCTGGGAAATTTTCAGGAGCCTAAAGCACAAGACAATAAAAAAACTTCAGAAATGACCCTCACAAGCAAAGGTTTTATATGTGACTTACACGTTACAGTAGCGCAGCGTCATACTGTGTAAATCAACACATAAGGTTTTTCTTTTAAAGCTACCGAATGCACTTCTATTTTAAGAGAAAAGATAACCCTTTTTATACCAATTGTAACAAAACCTTCTTTCTTGAATTTAGAGTGCAAAGGTACTGACATCAAGAAATGGATGAAACAGTTGATACATTTTATGAGATGTACAAATAGATTTTTTTCTTTCAACCTTGATTTCTAAGCGACAAAATCATGTCTGGAGCTGCTCTGTTTGATCACAGGACAGCATCTTTGGGAAACAAGTAATGATATGGCTGAAAAACTCTGGACCAGTGACACTGGTGATCTCCCATTTTCATATTATATTTTTTTTGTTGTCTTAAGCGTGAATTTACAGTGGAAGTTTTGGGATGGGCAGGCAAATCTATTTGTGCCTGTTTCCAGCCTCCCTACAGAAGAAAAGCAGGTACAAAGAATCACAAGGCAGTCATGCATCAGCCAGGGTGTGTGTTGATGTCCTTGCCAGCCCAGACTGCTCCCATCATGCTGCTGAGCATGGAGCATGGCCTTATTTACCTGAACCACTGCAGGAGGAATGTCTCCAGCAGAGGACATGACACAGGGAAGAGCTTCAGCTTCCCCTTACAGTGTCTCTTCAACACAAGGCAAAACTGTCCCTTTTACAGACTATTTCCTGCCCTGAATCGTTCACATAGGATTTCCATTGGATTCTAAGAGAATTGCACACACTCACTCAGGGGCAGTGTTTACCCCGGGCTTAGAGACTGTGAATTTAGCAAAACCTTAAAAAGTTAGTTTATATGCAGTAAAAACTGTACTTACCTCAATACAATGCCTACAGTCTTCAACTTTTTGAATGTGCTTTACATGTTGAATTTTTGATTGAAAAAGCAGAAAAAAGAAATTTATCTTTTAAATCTTATTGATGTATGAAAAAAGAGCATTAAAAGAACCTGGTTTAAAAAAGGAATTCTTAATAATAGTCTTATGCTGATGCTAAAAACCTTTTGAGAATAGTGAAAGGCTTTCTCATCTGTCATTGCTAAGGTATTCAAAACTTTCAACATGGAAGATGTATATTATGAAAGTGTTTAATTCATATAACTGATATACACAGAAATATTTTATTTTGGGTGTGCAATATAGATTATTTGGCTTCCTGAAAAATAAAGCAAAACAAATATTTTCCTGACTGTAACAGCCAGTGTGGAGTTCATAGTTTTAAGGAACTATTTATGCCACTCACGTGAAGCAGAGAGCATGATCATTGAAAGTATTAACATGGCTTCATACTTTTAAGGAGAATTTGACATGAAAAGTGGAGAATAAATACTTTTTTCACAGCTCTTTCATCAATCGGTGATTTAATACAAAGCTGTTCTTTAGGAACTTATATTTTATATGTTGTCCTATTAATCTGTCGATTTTGAGACAAGAAGGCACAAAATGTATTCAGTTCTAAGTAACATTAAGTTTGATGGCTTTGTAATGGAAGGTAACTGAAGTGCTTGAAGGTAGTTGACATAGTTTTAGGTTCTTAGGACCTTAGTACAAAAAGTGTAAGAAAAACAATAGAAAAACAGGACCTGGGGATGGGAAGTATCTGGGACTAGCAGATGACTAGGATGGGCACAGTTAAACTAACTGATAAGTAGAAGGACAGGATGATTGCTATGTTTGTGGTGTTAATGAACCCATTAAGCTGGTGTAAACATCTACTGGGGAGTATCTGTGACTAGCAGATGTCCAGGATGGGAGCAGTTAAACTAACTGGTAAGTAGAAGGACAGGATGATTGCTATGTCTGTAACGTTAGTTAAGCTGGTAATTCAAAGACTGCCAGCAGTTGTGCAGATTGTTTGAGGAAGTAAACTACTCTCAAAGATCAGCACATTTTTGTATGTATGTGGGAAACTTTCTGGAAAATGATGTAATTCATGTGTAGCCTCATACAATTCATGTATGCCCAAGTGACTATGTAAGGATGGCCTGTGTGGCAATATGGTGATACACGTCAGGAGGAGCTATCCCCTATGTCCCCCAGTGCCACAATAAAGAATACTTGCTTGTCAACTTGAAAACTTTGTTGATGAGTTTGTTCCTGGAGTTTTCTCCGAATCAACTTTCACATCCTTAATTCACTGGTAAAACAATTGATTTCCCTTCCTAAATATGACTTTCTTTTTCCTCACATATGCACAACCTCCCTGACAGGATAATTCAGGAATGCAAAATAGAGCCTTCTGAGAATTCACTGCAAAGAACAGAAAGTGATACTTGAAAGGAATGGCTTCAGAATCACATTCTGCAGGCAACTCCATGTCTTCACTGTCTGGGTTTAATACCACTCAAGTTGCTATCCTTTAACTTTCCAACACACTGAATGTGACTAAAAAATTTTTGTTTTCTCAAAATGTTTGCAACAATACACATAGTGTATGTTCAGTGGAAATAATAAAATGAGATATCATACAATAATGCTTGTGTTCATGGAAACATAATCTGTCAATGCTATTTCAGGTACATTTGTATCTGAAACATTTGTCCCTGATCAAATGCCAGTGCTGAAATAGGAGAATTTTGGCTATAATAAAATATGTAGGTAGTCATAACATGAAAGGATTTAAGATGCCAGGATTCTTCATGAAAAAGTATTCCTGTCTGTAGCTGTGCTAAATTAACAGAAAAGTTTGTCTGTAGACATGTTGCTTCCAGGAAACATTTTTCAGAATTGTAGGTGTATCAAGAAACACATGTATCAAGAAACACAGGGAAAACAGGCAGAAGTGCCTCTTGCAGTTAAGATTTCTCTTAGTCATAAACCAAGTCTGATTGTGTGCCAGTCTGAAAGGCTTCTTAGTGATCACTCCTGCTATAATCCCTTTCAGAGCAAGGAACTTGCCATCTGGGCCAAGCTGTAGCTTTTCTTGCAGAGCTAGCCTTCATGGTAGTCCTTATACTGAAAGTAGGCAGCTGCTCTCTGTTCAAATCATGGGAGACAAGTTAAATCTGTCCTCACCAGTCATTTACAAATTAACATAGAATAGAAAGAAAGACTGTATCTCAGGCATCTCTCCATTGTGAGGTTGAGAAATCAGCACCAAAAGTGAACATCCCATGCTCTTCTGAAAACTCAGTGTTAACATAGTAACTTATTGCTTCCCAGGTAAAAAAGATGTGGATGTTTGTACTTAACTGAAATTTATCTGAGTTCCAGCTCTGTGATCCTAATATGTCAGATCTACTGCAAAGACAGAGATCAGCTGATTTGGAACCCTGAACCTGAAATTTTCACAAATCTGACTTAGGCTTCAGTTTTAGTTCTACCCAGTCTTTCTACCACCATGCACGTCTCTATAATGTTATGCACTCTTGTGGCAGCTCAATGTCAGCCTTTCTTCTGCCTGCATTTTGTACAGAAGTAAAATGATGTGTCTTGTTTTTTTCCTACAGTCATGGTGCTAAGAGGGAGAAGAAATGTACTACTCAGAAACATCACATTCTATTCCATTCCATTTGTATTCCAGCTCTATAATTTCTGCTCAAGGAATTGTACTAATTATCAGTGCTGTAATAAATGTTTTATTTACATCTATATCTTGCAGATCTTGTATGCCATAGCATTTTCCAAGCTCAGATTTCATTCACGTTGTTTATTTGCATATTTACAGCATTTGACAGCATAGGAACTGCTTATCTCTTTTGTAATTAAAGTATTTAAGTGTATAGGTTTGAGATTTTCTCATAACTATACCTGAACTTAAGATAATATTGAAACCCAATAATTATATTACAAAACAGCAGAGACCATTTTACCCCTTGAAGTTACAATACGAAATGCCAGCTGCTTAAGCTCATCTTTGTCCTTCTGCTTCATTTTCCTTTATATGATGACACTTTTTCCTTTATGGCAAACTGTCAGTCTTTCAGATGTAAAGCTTTGATACTTAGAGAAATTAAGATAAAGTTCAGTCATTAGGCTTTGTTTAATGCTCAAATTTCATGTAAAGTACATAAATAAATGTTGAGGTAAAAAATTATTCAGAAGTTAAAACATTCATGAAAGAATATAAATCCTTCTCTGTGTCTGGTATTGATAATTGCATTACACATTTGCTTTAACTTCCTACGTAAATTAGTTTTTTCCAAGTCTTCCTCCCTACATATTTCCTGCTCATATTAAGTCCAGTCCTTCAGCCAGTAAACAGATTAGTCAGCTTCCCTGAAATGAGGGATGCAGGAATGAGCTTCAAGTCAGCCCTTTGCATTTAATTTGTTAGTCTTCTGCTTATGTTTTTGGAAAAAAAGATGTGTTTACCACCTGTCATGGTTTAAGCCCAGCCGGTAACTCAGAAACCATGCAGCCATTCGCTCACTCCCCCTTCCTTTCTCTCCCTGCTCCTGGAGGTATGGGGAGGAGAAGCGAAAGAATGTAACCCCCATGGACAGAGATAAGAACAGTCCAGTGACTAAGGTATGATACAAACCACCAATAATAATAATGACAAGGGAAATAACAAGGGAAGAGAATACAAATGCTCATCACCTACCAGCTGATACCCAGCCCGACCAAGCAGTGATCTAACCCTCCCGGGAAACTGCACCCATCTTATATAGTGGGCATGATGTGCTGTGGTAAGGAACACCTCTTTGGTCAGTTTGGGCCAGGTGTCCTGTCTCTGCTTCCTCCCGGCTTCCCCCCCTTCATTGGCAGAGCATGTGGCTCAGAAAGTCCTGGATCAGAGTAAACATTACTGAGCAGCAACTAAAACCATTGGTATTATCAGTGCTGTTCCCAGGCCGAAAGTCAAAAAACAGCACTGCACCATCTACTAAGAAGGAGAAAAATGACTGTTACTGCTGAACCCAAGACACCACCTCTCTAAATTTTCTAATGCATAAAAATATCTTCCCACTTGCACATAAGGTGTGATTAACGGTAGAGATTTGAACAAGTGAATTGGCACAATAAAGAAGTTTTGCTAGCTCTGCTGAATATCAAAAGGGATTTGCGTCAGGAAGAAGAGGAATAATGATTCAATACTTTGACAAAGGCCTGCACAACTTCTGTCAGCCCAGCTACTTCTTGGTGCATCAGTATTATTATCCTCCTTATCATCATTAAATAAAATACTTCAGCACTCTGAGAACTACTATTATGTAAAAAACCAAAACAAGCCTCTTCCAGTTATTTCTAAACATTACCACAAAGAGATTTTCCCTCTTTGCCAACAGCTGTGTTCTTTACAGGATTTTTTTTTTTTTTTTGTTTTTTTTTTTTGTTTTTTTTTTTTGTGTCCATTTCTGGAAGTACTGATGCCAGATACTTTTGGCATGTTGTACATCTCTAAATGGAACTGTAGCTTGGTATATTTACAATGCATTGCTTGAAAGGCTATTTGTGTATGATCTTATTAACATGAAGTATAATTAACAATAGAAAATTATAAGCCTATTATTATTCTTCTAATAAAAAGATAAATTCTTTATTACAAGGAATTGTTGTGTCTGTCCATTTAAGTATCACAGCTATGTTGCTACAGTGTGGACTGTGAATATTGAGTTGCTATGACTATCTACAATCATAAGTGATTTCACTGGTATCTGTAACAGTTATTCTAATCAGATTTAAATCTGGCCAAACACTTTTAATACAGCCTGTCAGAGGCTTGCATTGCAATTTTGTGCTGCTTTACCTCTTGTCCTGGTTTTGGCTGGGATAGAGTTAAGGGGGCTCTAAGGAGCAGTTTCTGCAGCTATTACAAGTTGCAGAAACTGCTGAAGGAGAAGGCCAGACAAGTCAGTTTGCAGAGGTGAAAGCCATGCAGCCGGCCTTAGATATTGTTGAACATGAAAAATGGCCAGTACTTTATACTGACTCACGGTAGTAAATGCCCTGTGGGGGTGGCTGCAACAATGGAAGCAAAGCAACTGGCAAAGCAGAGTAAACCCATCTGGGCTGCTGCACTGTGGAAAGATATCACTGCCAGGTGCAGAACCTGGTGCTGAAGGTATACTGTATAGATGCTCATGTACCCAAGAGTTGGGCCACTGAGGAACACCAGAACAACCAATAAGTGGATAAATCTGCTAAGATTGAAGTGGCTCAGATAGATTGGCAACATAAGGGTGAATTATTTTTGGCCCGGTGGGCCCATGACACTTCAGGCCATCAGGGCAGAGATGCAACATACAGATGGGCTTGTGATCAAGGGGTGGATTTAACAATGGACACTATTGCCCAGATTATTCACGACTGTAAAACGTGTGCTGTAATTAAGCAAGTCAAGTGGTTAAAATGGTTAAAGCCTCTCTGGTGTGGATGATAATGGCTGAAGTATAAATAGGGGAAGGCCTGGCATACTGACTATATCACACTCCCACCAACCCCCCAGGGCAAGTGCCATGTGCTTGAGCAACCACTGAATGGCTAGAAACATACTCTGTGCCTGGTTAGGAACATACTCTCTGCCTGGAACACTATCCTGGGCCTGGAAAACCAAGCCTTGTGGTGACATGGCACTCTGGGAAGAATTGAGTCAGACAATGCAACTCATTTCCAGAACAACCTTAGAGACACTTGAGCCAAAGAGCATGGCATTGAGTGGGTATATCACAACCCCTATCATGCATCAGCCTCTGGGAAAATTGAACTGTACAATGGGCTGTTAAAAACTACACTGAGAGCAATGGGTGGGGCACCTTCAAACATTGGGATTAAACGTTTATCAAAAGCCATCTGGTTAGTGGCTAGAGGACCTACCAATTGGGCCAGACTATCCTAATCAAAACCTTTCTGTACTGCAGAAGGAGATTAAGTTCCTGCGGTGCACAAAAAGAATCTGCTGGGGGAAAGTCTGGGTTATTCCTTCTTCAGGCAAAGGCAAACCCACCTGTAGGACTGCTTTTCCTCAAGGACCTGGATGCACTTGATGGGTAAAATATGAGGATGGACAAGTCCAGTGTGTACCTCAAGGGGATTACATTTTGGGTGAGATTTAATTAATTATTAAATAGTTATCCAATTAATTAAATTGTATGCTGTTAACTGCTATATAACACTGTATATTTTCAAATTTACGGTGACTAGATTCCCATTGCTGCACTGGGTGCCTCACCGTGCCTTTCTCTACTGCTCAGGACTTGGGGGCTTGAACCCTACTCCCTTTTGATCATCACGTCAATGAAGAATGCATTATGATGAAACCAGATGAATGCACCTGTGATGAAATCAGAACTGGCTTCAAGAGGCAGTAATCCAACATCACACACCTTCTCTCCTGCCCTGATAGACTGTTATGACAGGCGGAGCAAAAGTTATGGACTAAAAGTATTCAATAGGTTCTTTGAGTCCATCTTATATGCATGATATATAGACTGATATGTAGACGTATAGATATCAAGAAACTGATATAACTGGTGGTATATTGGAAAGTGTGATATCTGAGGATGATGTAAGTGGTATGGAATAAGGTGTGGATAATGTCCTGGTTTTGGCTGGGATAGAGATAGTTTTCTTTCTAGTAGCTGGTTCAGTGCTGGTTTTTGGGTTTAGTCTGAGGTCAATGCTGATAACATTTTGGTTGTTGTTAAGTAGTGATTACTCTGACCGAGGACTTTTCAGTCTCTCATGCTCTGCCAGTGAGGAGGGACACGTAAAGCCAGAAGGAAGCAGAAACAGGGCACCTGACCCAGGCTAGCCAAAAGGGTATTCCATACTACAGAGTGTCATGCCTAGTATATAAACTGGGAGGAGTTAGCCAGGAGCCACCAATTGCTGCTTTGGAACAGGGTGGGCATTGGCCAGCTGGTGATGAACAATTGTATCATGCAACATTTGTATTTCCTGAATTTTTATTTCACCTTATTTTTTTGTTACCTATTATTATAATAATTAGTGTTGCTACTATTTCTATTACGATAATATTATACTTCACTTCAATTATTAAACTTTAATCTCAACCCATGGGTTTGGCTTTCCTCTGGCAGACACAGGGACAGTGAGAATGAAGACCCTGGGCCCACTGTAAGAGAGAATCTGGTTCAAGACCATCTTAAGAACCTGAATGTATACAAGTCCATGGGACCTGAAGAAATCCATCTGCGGGTCCTGAAGGAGCTGGGAAATGAAGTTGCTAAGCCACTGTCCATCATATTTGAAAAATCATGGCAGTCAGGTGAAG
>JANRGW010030876.1:3086-14683 GCA_024733675.1 Psilopsiagon aymara | reverse complement strand
TTAGATAGAGATGAGGAACAATTCCTTCCCCAAAGGGTGCTCAGGCACTGGAGCAGGCTGCCCAGGGCAGGGCTGGAATCACCGTCCCTGCAGTGTTCACACACTGTGTCGACGAGGCCCTCAGTGCCATGGGTGAGTGATGGCCTCGACAGTGCTGGGGAGCGGTTGGACTGGATGAGCTTGAAGATCTTTTCCATCCTAGCAGATTAATTCCAGGCAAATGGGAAGCGGCGCTCCTCTCCCCGCGCACTACTTCACAGCAGAGCAGCGCCGGACCCTCAACTCAGGGCGGGAAAACGGAGAGGCGGAGCGTGCGGGAGGCCTCACCCCGCGCCTGCGCACGGCGCCGACCCGGGACCGCTTTACCGCTGTCTCCGGTTGTGGCGGGGTTGGTGGCGGTGGCGGCGCTTGCGCGGTGCGGTACTGCGCGCGTCGTTCCGCGGTGCTGTGGGCTGCGTGCGGCGATGCTGCGCGGAGGGCTGCGGAGGACGCGGTGGTGTGCCGGGCTGTGCCGGAGCCCGCGTCTCGCGGGTGCCGCCGGCGGTGCTTTACTGCGGTGCATCAGAGCTCTGAGCACCGCCTTCTCTAGCAGCGGCGGCGCTCCCCCGGCAGGTACCGGTGCTGCGCCCTCCTCCTCAGTCTCCCTTTCCTGTCTTTGCCCGTTACATCTCGCTGGGGCTCTGAGGCGGTGCTGTGAGGGTTAGAGCCGTTTTGCCGGTATGGGGCGGCGTGGACGTGGAGCACCAGCACCTGAAGCGGGGTGGGGGAGTCGGTCTGATCCTAGCCCCTCGCTGCACCGAGGGCCGCCCATGAATCTTGCCATGGGGAGTGGGTGCTGGGGCCGGGGGCGGGTGGTGAGCAGCGTCGTTTGTGTGTGCAGCCCCCTGCGGGGTGGAGGTGAGTGCAGCCGCCGCTGGACTTTGCGCTGCGTCGTGTGGGGCAAGGAGCGAGGCGGGTGATGGGGGAGCTTTGGGGGGTGCCTGTTGTCCGGTTCTAGGCCTGGTGTTTCAAAGGTTACAGCACTCTTTATTTCATGTAGTTGTGAGTTTGTTTGAATGAAGAAAAATAAAACCGAGCTGCAACCAAGTCATTCTCCTCTGGCTTTCAGCTGTCTTGTTACTTAACAGCACAGGAAAATACTGAAATTGCTTTGATTTTGTTAGAATCAGAGGAGTTCTAGAGTTCCACTTCCTAGGATGTGCATACCAAGTGCATCCCTAATTGACGTGTACCTATTGATAATGAGTTAATCCATGGCAATGAACTTTAATGCTAACTTGCTTACTAGTTGTGCAATCAAAGTAGAGACAATAGACTTAAGGATGAGATGTCCTCTGGAACCGGGTGTAATTGGAATGGAATCTATTCACTGTTAATTTACAGTTGTGTGAAAATCTAAGAATAGTTTGGCTGCAAGGGACTTTCGAGATCATCTAGTGCCAGTCCACTGTCATAAGCAGGATACTTTCAGCTCTCTTTTCAGTGCCCTCTTCTGTCACTTATAAGTATGAAGTTGTGGGGCTCTTTTTTGGGGGGAGGGAAATAGAACATTAAAGTTAACTTATGTTTCACAGAATTCTCTCTCTGTTGATCATTTACTAGTCTTGTGTTAGACCAACCTTGGACAACCTGCTGAACTTAACTAAAGAGTTTAAACTGTATTGAGAGTGGAGTGGGTCTATTTATTCTTCATTAAAGTTGTAAATAAAAGATTCATATGACTGTGATTTACAGGAAGTTCAAGCATCATGGGAATAAAGAGTTTACAAACAATGTATAGTTAGAGTTGGGAAAGTGGGTTTTTTTTTCTTTGAATCATCAAGATACTGGAGTAATTAAAAGAAAAAAAAATGCATGAGGAAGTGTGAGTTTACATTTTAGGGAATTTAGGCTATTGAGCCAGAATTCCAACAGAAAACAGACTGCAGGAAAAGTTTAACTTATGGTATGTGGTGGGGAGAACAACCTGGAGATGGATCAGGCCAACAGTACCCAATTCTGATCTCTTTTCTTTGCTTCTTTTTGTTCTGTGGTACGGGGTTGGTAGCACTCTGGTACTTGGGATCAGTGTACTGAAACTGCTGTTTCTGTCATGGTCAAGAAGCCTTTAATTGTAGTTGTTTCAGCCAATTAGTGTTTTGCTGGAATGCGAATCTAGGTCCTAAATATTTTCTTTTCTGAATGTCTGTTCTTTTAGTTTGAAGAGACTTAACAGTACTCAAGACTTTTTTTTTTTCCCCTTCAGATTTTCAGATGCACACTTTTGATCTCTCCTCTGCCTTGCATTTCTTCATCATTGTAGACATGGGTGTTTTTTTATTGGCTTAATGCAATTCACAGTGATCTGTTTGTCTCTGAAACAACAATTGTGTTCCTGTGTTCTGACTATAGAAGATTTCTAATCCCTGAGTGGAGTGTTAGATGTTACCACAATGTGAGTGATACAATAATTGGTAAGGATTTGTCAGTATTAGTGATGCATAAATGCATATTTACAGGCTAATTTTAATACTTTTTAGGCTTCCTTGAGGACTGTCTTCTATGGATTCCTCCAACTTAGCCACAGGTAGAGAATCTTAAGGCTATTCAAAGTTGCTGTTCTGGTAGTGTATCTGTGAGAAATGTAAGTAACACCAAGTGCTGGCTTAGGAGGAGAGTAATTGAACTATTGAGTAAGGAGCACAGCTTTAAAAGATATAGAAAGAATAGAGGAAAGTGGACCTTTTTCATTACCTATAATGATACTTATTCTTTTAGGGGAGTGTGCTCTCAGTAAAGCTGTGTCCTTGTTTCCTGTAAACAGAGTAATGCTACTGTGAGGCAGATAGTGTGCTCAGTTCCTTAACAAAGATAGGGTTAAGTCTTTTCTCAGCTGTAGCCAACCTGATAGAATTGGAGGATATGTGGTGTTTACCTGACACTGGCACAGCGTACAAAGCAAAACCTGTCAGATCCCTCTGGAGTGTTTCATAATAATGGGGGAAAATTACTTGGAGAAAGGAGTGAAAGTGTTCTCACAGGAATCAGTACAGTGAATGAAAGCATCTTAGCAGAGCCTTGAATTCCCAGTACTGCATAATATTGCCATAGGTTTTAAATTGTACCTATTTTTCTCTCTTCATTTCCTTCTTATCATATATATATATTTTAAGGTAGAAGGTAGAGTTATGGAAGTGACTGAAGGTTGGCTCAGGACTGATGGAGGGAGTGTGGAGCAGGTGACACAGGTGTTGACTGCTGCATGACTCAGGAGATGTACCACGCTGCTCTGCATGCTTTGAGGGACTGTGGTTCTTTTTTCTTCCCTGTTCTGTGAGGAAGTCAATTTTTTCTGTGTTTCTTTCCCTTCTGCCCCCATGTTTTAAGTCTTTCTCTTGTCTGGTCAAACACCAAAAAGAGATCGTCGAACCATAAGCAGTGACACTTCCAGTAGGCCTGGTTGCTCTAAGCCCTGTCCAGCCTGGCCTTGAGCACTGCTGGGGAGGAGGCAGCCGTAGCTTCTCTAGGCAACCTCTGCCAGGGCCTGACCACCTTCATAGCGAAGAATTTCTTCCTAATGTCTATTCTGAATCTGCCCTGTGTCAGTTTAACATGAGTTAATATTGTGTAAGTTTTGTGGTGGTATTGGCCAGGTTCTTTTTTTGTGAGTGTGGTATGGGACCACGTTCTAAAGGATAATTTTAGGAATTTGTGGGAATTACCATCCACAAAGTGTGGTGAAGTGTTCCCAGCCTGCACTTAGAGATGCTGAGTTAGCTGAGAGTATCCCAAGGTCACCCAAGAGGTAGGTGGCAAACCTGTGGTCTAGACTGTGAGGTTGCTTGCTCTGTCTGTGATTCTTGTTACCGCCACTGCTGCTGTTTCTTAGAGCTAGTCAGGTTGGGAAGGATGAAAGCATTATCATTTCCTAACAGTTATCTTACATAAGTTAGAATAAGTATCTTGGTTCATATGCTCTACCTTGTTTTGTGTGTGTGATATTAGTCCACAGGCCTACACAGGTCAGAACACTTTGTGAGGATACTGTGCTTCACATTGGTCTACTACCTGTTAGTTTCAGTTTTTGTCATTCTGATGTTGCTTGCTGTGCTTTTGTTGGGTCTTTCTTCAGGTTAGTCTTTGAAAGCTGTGTGTTTCTGGAAGGCCATTGTGAAAATCGTAGAATTACTAGGTGTTCTGCAATGTTAAGTACAAGGCTTTCCAACTTTGAAAAGGTTTACTAATGTATTATACTCTGAATAGTTTACCTCGGCAGAAAGCTTTATTATCCTTTATTTGGGGATGGAGATGGGGGAAGATGATGGGTGAGCATCATAAAGTGTTTCAATTACCAATGAGAAATGTATCTTATAGGGGGAAAAAAAATCAAGAGTAAGTCACTGTTTTCTGTTTCTTGTCAGGTGCTAGTGATGTAAAGCCATTGGATGGTGTGAAAATTCTTGATTTAACAAGGTTTGTATGTTGTCTATAATTTGGAGTTGTCTGTTTAGATGCAGATATTGTGGTAGGAAAAATTAAGCAATAACTGTTTCTAATATTACAGGGTGCTTGCAGGGCCTTTTGCCACAATGAATTTAGGAGATCTAGGGGCTGAAGTCATCAAAGTGGAAAGACCAGGTAAGATTTTTATTTCTCTGTTTTAGATATAAGAAGAAAATAGGGTAGATTAATTACCCCATATAATAAAAGTTTGGGGTAAGTTTGCTCATACATGTATGCTCTGTTTGCTTTAAGCTTAACACTGTGCTATGTGTATGTGTATTTTGATCAGAAGTAGCCTGTGTGTACCTTTGGAAGAGTGAGAAGGTCAAAGCTATAAGGTCAGGTAACTTTTTCAGTTATTAATATATGAAAACAATACTGAGTCATCACTTAGAACTAAATTGATTTTGTTTGAATTGTTTGGACTGTTTTTAGACTTTAAATTTGCATGGGGTTGTACATGCTTAGGTGTATGGTGAAATTTGTGATGTGGTGAGAGGATTAAACCAGTTCTAACTGTAGTGTTTGATATGCAAAATTTGATAAACTTGTAAAACCTTGCAGCAATTAGTTGCATAAGAATTATGGACGAGGTGTTTATTTTGTTTTCAGATTCATGATTAAAGGGTAGAAAGGTCTTTTCCAACCTAATTGACTCCACTGAGCATCTAAAATATGTATGTTGCTTGTTAGCAGTGCTTTTGTGTAATATTATACAGGTCTAGTGGGACTGAGAAGCGTTTGGTGGACTATAAGGTGACTCCTTCTTGAAAAGGATTTTAATATACTGCTAGAGTTTCAGGTAACAAAGTGAGCAGAGTTGTTGAGGTAGTTGTATCTTTGAAGTTGAGGGTCTAATAATTCCCGCATAGATGGAATTGGAAAAGGGAGATTTCTGAATTTGTGTGAAAACTTTAATGCTAGTGCTGAAAGTGAGGTTAATGATCTTTGGGTGTGTGTTTTCAGATGCAGAAACTTGTGTAACTCCTTCTGAGTCTCATTGGACTCTGTATTAAGATTCAAAAGTAGTATTTATTGTATTTTTCTGTGTTTGTAGCGTAATTAGTTTTCATGCTCCCCTCAGCACATGCACTCCTTATTCAACAAGTTGCTGAGGATTGGGTAATGGTAAAAAATGCTTTAATCTTGTGAAATAGTTACACTTCTTAATTTGTAAGACTATACAAAAATAACAACAAATTGCAAGGCATTCAGCTCCTTTTTAGGAACGTTTCCTTGATTTGGCTTTGTTTCATGCATCATTATGCATTTGTGCCGCTGTTATGGCATAATTACATGCCTCATTATGTCATGTATTTTTTTCTCCTTTAAATTTCCATGTTTTAAGTTTCTTTCTTTTTGTGGTATTAATTTTGAAGGGAGCTGGCGAAGATAATTACACACTTGAGATAGTAAACCATATTGCATTCCCCTATTTTATTTTAAATAGCAAAAACTGAATGTTTGAGCATTCAACAAAACATTGAGTGTCTAACCCAAGTTTAGTCACATTGGCCTATGGGCTATTCTTAATCACTCACTGTTGCTTCAGATATTTTCACTTTTCTGCTAGAGTGGAAGCTGCATCCATTTCATACTATTCAGATAAGACTGTGGTCTTATTCCAGCTATCTAGGTAGTAGGAATGGAGCTATGCCAGTGATTAAGTATGAAGTAACAGTTTTGGAGACTTGCGTTCCAGCTCATAGTTTTGTTTTGTGATTGAAGATGAGGAGCAGCCTGAGAATTCTGAATTTCAAACATTTTAGAATGTGAGTAATGAACTTGTTCTGTGAAAAGGTGTCTACATTCACAGGGGTGTTAATACTTAAGTGATAGTAGCCACATTAGTGTCCTATGTGGAGAGTAAAATTAAAATGTTTCGTTTTGAATGGCTTGAAGTGGTAGCATGTCTTTCTGCTTGAACCAAAATAGTTTTGAGCTACTAAACGGTACAAAAGTTGATAAGGAATTTCTATGTTTGCATAACTTCTGCTGCGTGTGATTTTAAATGGCTGTAGACTTTGTGTTATCGTAGCCATTGTCATGTAGCTTACTATCTTGTAAGGCTGGTCTTTCAGCTTGTTTCTGGATCTGTGCTAGTATCAGTCTTCTTTGTTGCCTTGCTAAGGAAAGCTTTCACTCAGGTGAAGTAGATAAAGTCTAGATACTGAAATAGATATGGGGATGTGCATGCTTGCTAGCACTCAGGATGATTATTATATTGGAATTTAAATTTAGCTTTAATTCTAATACATTGCCAGCCTTCCTGATAATTAACAAAGATTTAAAATTGGAAATTAAGCATGAATGATACAGTGACATCAGTGCCTGCAGCAGCTTTAATGCTATCTTGCCTTGTAAGATGGGGGCATTTCTGGAAGGGCTGGAGGTGGGGATTGCATCAGCAATAGAATGTGCTTCTTGTTGGTGTTTGGCAGCATGCAGATTTAACAAGTTGGTGCTGATCAGTGGTATCTTTATGCTGTGTCTTGAGTGTTTCAGGAACAGCTTATTGACCGTGTGCACTGTGTGACTCAGTGCAGGCAAGAGCTTCAACTAAATTCTTCCAGATTGCCTGAAATTATGGCATAGGGTCTCTGCTTTAAGTTATTACAAAAAAAAAAACCCAACAAAGCAAACACCCCCCCTCCCAAACCCCTCATCCTCCCAAAACCTCCAAAACGACCAAAAACCTGCGAATGCATTAGTAGTGTGGGGCTGCAAATTAATATTTTAAAGCCTTATCTTAATCCCAGCACTAGCAATCACTGTATCTCCTTTGTTTAATTATCTTCACTTTTAGGGTTTGTTTTTTTTTAAACATAAAAATCCCAAAATATGTATATTAACTGTTTTTTTGTCCTGCATGCTAGATGAAGCTTAAGTGGTGAAATATGACATTGGAGGAAAACTTCTTATTTGTTGGCAGTGTGATATTGGCCAACTATGAAAATGTGATGGTATTTCTTTCAGGAGCTGGTGATGACACGAGAGCTTGGGGTCCACCTTTTGCTGGAACTGAAAGTGTTTATTTTCTCAGTGTCAATAGAAATAAAAAGGTAAGTGCAGTATTGAACATAAGCCTATGCTTTTTATAATTACAACTGAAGATGTAACATTTCTCCATACGTAATGGAGCAATAGCTGAATTGGCTTCAAGTTATGATGAGTCAATTTCAGAAGAAAACCAAAGAATTGGGAAGAGAAAACACTGAAAACCTCTGGTATGCTGCTGTAGTCAGCTGAGGCAAACTGAGGAAGAAGGAGTGGTTCTGTGAGTCCTCAGATATTGGTACAAACTGACTGGAAATGAGCCTTGCTGCAGGTAACGGTTGTTTTACCTAAAAGATCAGTCTTTTTCAGGTCCATCAGTTCAGGTGACCTGCATCAGCTGCAGCTGGGGGAGTGTAGGCATCATGCCACAGTTGGCTTGGCTTAAGGGTGGCTTGTGAAACTTGAGGATTAAGATGAAGGATCATGACATGCCTGAGCTGTTTAACGGCTTTTTGCCATTGAAACAAATGTTTGTGGTATCGCCATGTGTCCTTGCAGTAGTAGGTGCTGTGCAAGCATACAGTGAACAGACTGCACATCTGTCAGACTTGTTTTGGTGCTCGTCTGATCCATTGGTGGCACAGTTCAGCTTGATTTACCAACAGATTGGTTTTTGGTGGGAGAGGTGCTGTGCGTATGTTAAAATTTACTTATCTGGCTTAGCTGTAGTGTGAAACTTGACTGTTGGTTATGTTTAGGAGAGGCTGATAATTACCAGAATGGCTTCCACGTAATTAGTGTTGTATTTTTTTATCTCCAGAGTATAGCTATCAACATGAAGGATTCAAAAGGAGCAAAGCTAATCAGAGAGGTAGGTTTTGATATCATCAAACTCTGCCTGTTTTGTATTGTTTTGATCCTGAGTAATAAAGAAAATGAACTTTGCATTTCAAGTGTTAGTTTAATACCTGATAATTAAAACCAGGTATGTGTGCAGTAAATTGATTTAATTACAATATATAGACTCTGTACTCTTTGCTTTTGGATGCAATGTTCAGTTTAATTTCTAATGATTTTAGATATAAAATTTACATGAAAATGTCATCAGAAGCTTGAAATGGAATACTGTGAGGAAAAGGTCTAACAGCCTAATGCCTTCCTTTTACTGTTGCTGTATTAGATCTTGCTGTACTACTTGATTAGAAAGATTCAAGCTGGACTGAATCAGTGACCACTTTACTAGGAGGAGACATTGGGCTCCAGTGTTTGGAGGTTTTTGAATGTCCCAGTGTACTCATGACTTCAGTTGCTGTGCATCTATCTGAGAAATACTGTCCTGTAGGTCAAGCTTGATATCTGGGTGGTTTTTCAGTATCTGAGTTCAGAATGTAAGGTCTTCTAAGGGGGATCCATTTTCTTCCATTGGCAAAGAAAAAAAAACACAGCCCAAACCCCTAAAAAAAAAACTAAATCACATTTTACATTCTGTGAGACCTTTGTCATCTCTCTTATTTATTGGGAAACATAAGATCTGCTACATGCTGGTGTTGTGTTTTTAGCCCTGCAGTACTGATACATCAAAGAAGGTGAGCTGACTTCTGTATGCTCGTTCTGTTATGCTTCTATTAAGCTGGCTGCTTCAGTATCAGTTCAAATTACTTTTTCACAGTGAGACTGTATGTGTCCTGCAATAAGTGTAAATTGCCTAGTAGTATTTTTTGTTGGGAGTATTTCATGAAAATGAAGTAGATTAAGTATTCTGATGCTTTTGACCTGTTTTTCTTCCCTGTCAGCTATGTTTAGCATGCTTTATATGGAAATATTTCAAGTTTATGAGCCAAGGAATCTGCGGTGCTTCTTCTCTTTGCAGAACAGAGCCATTTATTATTGATTTGGTAGGAAGCTGTATGTTTATCTTCTAAAGGCTTTGGAAGCAAACACTGTTTGGGATAATGTCATATGGTATGAGACAGATATGTTTTTGAATAAACTAGTCACATTCTAAGTAAGAACTTTTAAGAATCTTTGCCTTGTCTAAGAAGAGTAGCTTGTTATTTGATCTTTAAAAATGGTGAAAGAAAACCTGTTCTATATAAAATGCCCGCTGATTCTGCATGTGTGGACTGGAAATTCCCCTTTCCTCATCTTGGTATTTGTGCAGGAAGATTACTGCTTGATTTTGCTTTTAAATTGATAGCTTCCTGCCTTCAATATGGAGAACCTTTTTATGGATTGTGGAGTTGAATGGCTGGTGATTTAAGAATTTGAGATATAACCTTTGTGCTTGAGGCTCAGATGCCCTGTTTATTTCAAATGTCATGTAATTCTTAAAGCAGCAAGTTTCTTCTCCCTCATTTGTCATGCAAGAGCAGCATCTTCTCTGTCAGCTCAGTGCCAGTTTCACACCCTTTTCCTACTGATAAGATCTCTTGTACCACAATAAATCTTGAGCTAGCATGATGCTGAATATGGGATAGCTGGCTGTAAGTGTATGGACAAATGGTTTCAGCAATATTATTTGTTTCATTACAGTTATATCACTGAAATAGTCAAGAATGTATGAGAATTGTTTCCTAAGATGTGATGTTATGGAATTCCCAGTAGGAGAATGAACGCTGTTCAATCCTTACCACAGTAGTTATGGAAATGAGATCCTGTAACAAAGTGATTTCTTACAGTAGCTATACTGTAAGAAATTCTACCTATCATAACGGATGTGTATTGAACTGATGTGTATAAAACTAAGTGTTGTTCAGCAGTGTATCTGTTACATGAAAAGTAATGTTCATGTCTGTAAAGTAATTGACAAGAAGAAATTTAAGTTTGTGACACTGCTTACTCATACATAGAATCATAGAATAGTTAGGGTTGGAAAGGACCATAAATGTGATTTGTGCCTTCAGTCTAAGCCCTATAATGAAAAGTATTAAGATAGTATTTTTTCTAATTAAGAAAGTTTACATAATTAGAATAAGTTTTGTTTCCCCTCTCATAAATTCTGTATAGGTAGAAGAGGGAAAATCTCAATCTAGAATTTTATTCAAAGTCAAAGGAAAAGAGAGTCTTCAGGTATATGACAAAAGCACCGCCTTGATAGTATTGGTAGCATCAAGTGAGCTTAAGAAATCTGTTGATTGTGAGTCCTGGCTTCTTTTCTTCTTTTGGCACAGCACTACAAAATACTTATCCAAGGATCTGCTCTTTCCTAATTACATGACTTCCATGAAATTACCCTTTTTATGTTTATTCTTTGTCATTTGTAGCCCTGCCTCCTTTCTTAACTCTTTTGCCTCACTGTTAAATGCCTTCCAAATATTTGTATTTCGTCCTGAATTGAAATTATTGTTTCTCTTCGGTGCTGGAATGTGCACCAATCCCATACTCTGGCATCCTTTTGTTGTAATATGGCTCACTATCTCTGTAGAGCATTACTCAGCAGTTGTTGTCAGTAGCTCATTTAAATAACCTTGAGGATACCTTTCTCCTGAGTATTTAGCCTTAACTAATTAACTTTTTTACTTGCTCATTAAGAACTCAGTTTTTACTTACTCATTAAGGGTTCAATTGACAGGGAACTGATGGCACTCCTTCCTTTCCACTACCTCTGGCTGATAGGTCAGTGTGTCTCATGCTTTCTCACTCAATAAATCAAACTGTTGACACACTTCAGTACATATGCACGTTTTCCTCTGTGTGGAATTTTTGTAAAATAAATAATGAAAATAACCCACCTCAGCTTGCCCCCCAAACCCAGGCAATAATTCAAGAAAGTACTAATAGTTCGCTTTATCAAGTTACTAGCATCATTATTTGTTACTGTTGTTTGGCTCTAGTGTAGAGAAAGCATGCAGAATAAAGATGCATTTTTGCTCCCTCCTTTTCATCAAGTTTGACAGGCTTCTTCCTAGATGTGTAGCATCTCTAATGAATAGTTTGCAGAGACACACATCTAACAGGCTGGAAAAATCTCTCTAGGTTTTTCATACAATTATAGTTAGGGTTGGAAAGGACCTTAAGCTCATCCAGTTCCAGCCCCCCTGACATGGGCAGGGACACCTCACACTAAACCATGCCACCCAAGGCTATGTCAAACCTGGCCTTGAACACTGCCAGGGATG
>JANRGW010030875.1:0-49014 GCA_024733675.1 Psilopsiagon aymara | reverse complement strand
TAAGCCATAAATCAGCCACGCAGTTTGTTCACTCACTTCCCCCTTTTTCTTCCCTCTGCTCCGGGAGGGATGGGAAGAAGAATCGAAAGAACGTAACTCCCACAGGTTGAGATAAGAACAGTTTAGTAACTAAGGTATAGCACAAACCACTACTGCTACCAGTAATAACAATAATGACAAGAGAAATACAAGGGAAGAGAATACTACAGCTCACCCCCTATACCCAGCCTGACCAAACCACCAACCCCCCACCACCGTTCCGGGTCTCTGGTCTCTGCTTTTGCATCCCAGGCATGACGTGCTGTGGTATGGAATACCTCTTTGGTCAGTTTGGGTCAGGTGCCCTTATTACCAAAGACTGAACTGAAAGTTAACTTGAAAACACTTATGTATTAAGTGAGACAATTGCCTCCCTGCCCATTAGAAAATGCTATAATAGTAATTTGTGTAAGTGGAAAATATACCTCCTGGCTCCCCTACTATTTCATATTGATTGACAGTTGATTGTCATCATTGTTCTGATATTAGAATACAGTTAATAAAGAAGTTCATGTGTCAAGTATTTACCTTTGATGTCTCTGATTTCTCCTAGGGGTTGATTGGCTCGGTGACAGAAATGCTTCCACATACTTACTAACTGGATATAAACTACTGCTTTCACTTTTGTGTTGGATAGTTGGGTTTGAGATGTTTTTTCTTTTTCTATATTTCTCCTGTTCTCTTTGACCTGTCTGTTTAGAATTTCTAAAGGGAAATATACTGAAGACTAAAGCCTGTACAGCTTCAAATTCACACTATTGCCTTTAAATAATTTCAAACCTCATAATTTATTAGAATTAGGAATTAATTTTGATTTTAATACTTATAAAGATATGAAATCTCAATACTGGAAATCAATGTCATATTTAGTCAGAGAAATTTAAAGTTAACATTAATGAAAAAAATGATCTGAAATTAGAGTTATTTTGTAAATTTTGTTCTGACAGATCTGTGTAGAAGCTTTGAAAATATCCTTCAATTTTTAATTAAAGTTGGGTGTGGGAAAATAATGCAACTCTTCATAAATTCTGTCAGTTTTACTGACACCTCAAGAGGTCGTTGCTCTTTACCTGCCTCCAACCACTGTCACATTTGTGAGTCATAGTTAAATGATAAATTAAAGACATCAGAAGTCGCTCAGAGCGCTTTGTATTTTTTCAGTGAGAAATGTTTATGCTTTCCAAATATGAAGATCTTTATGGTTGTACTTCACCCATTCTTTTTGTTTGTTGGTGGTTTTTTTAGATTTTTACATCAATTCTAGTTATATTTAAAAGCCTGGTGCTTCTCCTAAAACTGTGAACTAACTCCTATGTTATTTCCATGACAGTAAAACTTACTGCTCTGACCTACCCTCTGGTTATGTTTTAGTCAGATGTGGACTTCCTAAATGTTACATTGGCTGACTATGAGAAAACAAGTCATTGTAGTCACAGTGTCCAAATAAGATTAATTCACAGAATATAATTTATTAATCCTTAACCAATCAATATTTATATACACAAGACTTTTTTCTCCTCACAAGTCACTCATTCTACGAGTTTTGTATTTTCAGTATATCTCTGAGTTAGAAAATACATCTTGTTTATAAAAATTTAGCTTATTAGAGCATCTTTCACAGTACTGAAGTTGTCACTTACAGAACAACTTAAAAGAAAGATGACCTTTTAAGTCATCTGCTTCTTAATAGGCTTCTATTACCTAATGAACTGAAGTCAAAGGAGTCAAAAAAAATTAACTGTTTAAAATTTTATTTTGGAAGTCAGATAATTTGAATTTGGCCAAATATGACATTTAATTTTTTGTGCCTGTGAACTTGTTACAGGAATCAGTTATTGTTCCATGATCTTTTCTCCTGTTTCAGACTTTCTCCAGCACAAAAACAAACGAAAAAAAAAAAAAGGGGCTTTCAGGACAAAAAAGCTTTAACCTGAGCAGATGCCCAGAAGTGAGTAGTTATCCTACCAGGAGGGAAGCAGATAATTTTTATTTTTGCGAAGAAAGCACGAAGTTGCTCATGTAATAATGTGACTGTCTTTCTTAATCTTATGGTTACTTTGTGTTTCAATATCAAATTTTGACATACTGTTATCACATATTTATGCAGCACAGTGAAGAGTAGATCAGCATAACAGACTATATATTTTTGCTGGTCCTAGTGAAAAATCTTGAAATCTGCCTGACTTGAGAGTGCAGGTCTTAAGGCTGGCCTGCAGTCACCTTGGCCAGAGCTGGGCTGAGGTGGTTTCAGCTCCTGCCTTGTGGCCAAGTGCTTGTTGCCTCCCCTGGCTGAGCCTGAGCTCTGCCAGTGCCTCCATGGGAAGGGTCTAGCAAACCCAGTGGGTCACTTTCCCACAATCAGGAGCCCTGGTTGGGGCTGAGCTTTGGGAGGCTGTGGGGCCATGCTCACATTCAGCTGGGAGCATCAGAAGGCAGCAGCCCAGGATGACACTTTAGAATAAACCTCAGCTGCTTCCAAGACAAAGGGGTTCCAGATCATGCTGTTCCTTGCAAAGAATTTAGGATAATGGTGATTTATCATAAAGTGCTCCTCTGTTCTTCCTGAGGCTGACACCACTAGTTTAGCACCTGAAGGGACATTGTGAGGGTAAGCACAGTATCCAGTGAACAGGGAAACATAGCAAGGGGTTTAATGAAGTAATAATTTCAACTGTACTAGGCTTTACTGTTTCAAACAATTTGAACCATTACATTCTTAAAACATTAAGTGGATTAGCACCGATATTTTAGCTCCATCTTTATGTTTGTTTCCTTTTTCCCAGAAGTAGTTTGAGTGTAGTTTTGCTGGTGATGCTTTCTTAGAGGCAGAAACTCCCTCCTCATAGATAAAAAGAATTCTTATGATGCAATAGGAATGACATGAAATATTCAGTAGCTAGAGATATTTTTGGAACCATAAAGATGAAGCATTTCCACCAGGGTTTTGGCATCAGGAATGAAACAATACTAATTTATTGGCAATCCCAGCTTCTCAGCAAGAAATTTCAAGGGAAATTAATCAAACCAATAGAGAAAAATAACTAAACAAACAAACTAACCTGTCTTTTCAAGTGTGTTGGAGTAGGTCCTACCCTCAGGGTAAAGTCTTTTCCATCCATGCTCTAAAAACAATGTAACCCTGGATTTCTTGTTTTAGCTTAATCAAGTGATATGACCTTGAATATTTTGTCATGCATCTACTGCGCTAAGTTTAATTTTGTCATATATCTACTGTGCTAAGTTTCTTTAACTTTCTGTTAAACCTGTAAACTAAGATCAAGAAAAAACTCATTAATTGCTGAATAGCATGTTTCAGAATGGCCAGAAGTAAATTAAGGCAACATAAAAGCTTATCAAAGAAAGAGGAGAGATTAAAAGATACTTTAAAAATACACTTTTCTTACTGAGCATTGAATTTTTTCCTTAGGAAGGAAAAGAAAAACAAAACAAACCAAAAACAAACCAAAAAACACAACAAAAAAACCAAAGCCCCCCCACAATTTTTCAAAGTCAATACAATAGACACAGTAACACAACTGAAAGATTGATACAGCTTTTCTGATTCATAAAGCATGGTCACATTCATAATTCATTAACATCAATTTTTGCTCAACTTTTCAATCAAAAATGATGAAATTCATCCAAGCAATTATATGAGATCTTTGCCCTACCTGGGACTATTTTCATGGTGAAATTTATATTGTCCGAACTAATGATTTAGGAATTTCACTTTTATACAAGCTGGTGGCATCAAGCACATTTATTTCTTTATTTAGATACTTCAGGAGCAGTAGAAAAATACTTTTCATTGTTCCTCCATAATACTGAACTGGGATCAGTAGCTGTTAATCAGATATGAATACTTTGTAGTCGCTGGTCACACAAAATGTGACTGCAGACTGTTACTTAAGAGGAAAAGACAATTCATTTTTGGCCTTCAAATCCTTGTACAGGATTTTCTCTAGCAGCTAGGAATAATCTGCCATACTATTTTACAATAATATTTAACCTAGAATAAGCCAGAAACCATCATGCGAACAACAGTGAAGGAGAATCATAGGATAGCTAGGGTTGGAAAGGACCTTAAGATCATGTAGTCCAACCCACCTGCCATGGAAGACATAAAGAAAAATAAAACAATATAATACCAAAAAAGAAATCATGGACACTATTAAGAAATTAAAAAAAAAAAAAAATAAAAATAAAGAAAACTTTGGAAATATGGGCACCAAAACATATTAATAAAAATCAAGTGCTTGATAATAAATAATAATCAAATTAAGATAATATTTAGCCCCCTTTTTTTTGTAAGTTTTTTTTTTTTTTTTTAGAAATACATAAGGAAGTCTGTTATTGCGCCACACAGGGTATATTATTTATGGTATACATTTTCAGCTGTATGAAAGAATTGTGAACCTTTTTTTCCTATTTTTTTCATACTACTTCTAAATGCTCATAACCAGTGTTTACCTTTTAATTTTAAAAATCAAGCTTATTATCTTAATGAAGTGAAAAATTAATTGAAGTTGCTGATTTGAGGTATTTTTCCACTAGGGGGAGAAATTAAATAAACACAAACCAAATAAAAAAAAAAAAAAAAAAAAAAAAAAAAAACCCCCACAAAAAAAAACGAAAAAAAAAAAAAAACTTGTCTTACCAAAGATATTAGCAATCAGACAGAAGATGTCTGTTGAAAGACATAACACTTTGACTTAGCCATACTAGGTTTTTTTTCCTGAACTACTCTAATAGTACTTGCACAGGATATTTGCAAAACTCCCATACACTTTCCTTAAGTCAAAGCTATACTTCTTAAAATGAGATTGAAAAAAGCAAACTCTAATTATACACTCATATAGTACTCAGGACAACAGACTTAAAAAGCCCGCTACTGTCTAAATTGCATGTATTGACTGAGTTTTAATGAATGAGAAGAAATAATGGTTTGGGTTTGTTTTGTTTATTTTTTTTTTCTATTAAATAGTGAAATCACACTGAAAAATTGGCCCTTAAAATCCCCAGACAGAAACTTATTTTTCTAAACCAAGAAATAAATGCTATTAATGCTAGACAATCAGATAATGAATATTTTCAAAAATTTTACTGGTAATACATGCAGGGGTTTATTTAGTTCCACATCAAACATAATGATTTGGAAAATTGTGGAAAAAATAGATATGAAAAAACTATAAAATATTAATTCCCCCTTTCTTCTTTAACCTCAAATCTCCATTATCTTTCTAAGAATCTGGCAGATACACATTTCAAAAAAAGTGCACATAAAGGCAGATTCAGCTTTACAGAAAGCTGAGGAGAATATTCTGCAAAAATAAAAAGGCTATTGTGCAAAATGTAGGATATTGTTAAAGGAATGCTAACAATGTGAAGTATCATCAATTTTGATCAAATCTTTCTGTCCCTGAAAGTATTTACAGGTGCTGTAAACTTGCTGTTGAAAAGTAGTTCTTGTGAGGACATCACAACATAGTTAGTATGTTTTTAAAAGGATGGAGAAAAGCACTTTCATCTTGACCCTGTAGGCTACCTTGAGAACAGGTTGCAAGGCAAGCACTATCAATGGTATGAATCAATAGAAAGAAAAATCGATAGGGGACAAGAGACATTGCCCTTGCATTATAAGACTCTATTTCTTGTGTCCTGAGTACACATTTACTGACCCAATGGTACCTATTCATGAACACCAGTTTTCACCATCTGAAATAAAAAAAAAAATCAGCCTTGCTTTTTGAGGTTTAAAAACCATAGAATGGTAGTTCATAGCATAAGGAACTGCAGTGTTTGTGGGATCATAGCAGAAAGATACAACTCACTTTTGAAATTATCAGAATTGTGCCATTATATCTTGCAGCAATTCTGAATTAATGATTTCATTGTGTGAAATAAGGCACATAGGTGACCCAGAAGAATAAATAGCTAGGTATCTTTTGCCATAAGACTACATAGTTAGTTGCCTAAACTGTTAAAAAATTGAGTTTCACAGAGTAGCAGAGATGTTTGTTTACTTCTTGAACTAAGACTCAAGCCCTTTAATATTTTGCTACTGAGCAGTATCATATTTCTGTAAAAAGCAGTGAAATCCCTGTGCCTAACAATTTGAAGCATATGGGGGTTTGGAGGGGTCTTTAATGAACACTATAAAAAAACACTCTCTCTAAATACTGCTTAGCATGATTATGCATATACACAAAAAATGCCCTTCTAGCTCCTATTAATATAAATCTTTCTGAAAACTAGTCCATTGGTTACCTTTAGACAGTGATGTTTTCCAAAGGGTACTTTCTTTTGTGTGTTTTTACCATTCTGATCACTCAGCTTTCGGGGGGGGGTTGACATGGGAGAACCATGCGCCTCATGTCACTGAAGGATCTTCATAGCTGCTATTTCATAAAATAGTCCTCTTGCAGCTCATACTTACATCTTTAAATGACTAACTGATCCATGTTTCGTGATCAGGAGTATGGAAGAGCAATGTGAAAGTATCTTCACAGAAACTACTTTTAACTTGCACTATTAGTAGAAAGAACACTATTAGTCATATTTTTGTGACTTTCTTTTCATTTAGAGAAGTGAATATAATCTGGTGGAGGGGCATGTGTGGCAAGGTGGGAGAACTACTGTGCTTCCCCAGAATTACAAATTAATTTCATTGGAAAAAGTCTGTCTGCTTGATTAAACCATATATATATGCTAGTAATGGCAGTAGTTGCAAATTTTCAGTGTTTTGCCTCTTCTGTTTGCAGATTTGCTTATTTCCCAGGAAAAATTACCATCCCTGCTTAATTCCATTGCTGTTTCACCTTACTATAATCTGCATTTCCTGAAATGATCCAGTGAACAGATAAAAAGATATAGTGTGTTTTACTGTCAGAGTGGCTTGTATCACTCATCTGGTTTAGCGCAAGGCCACACAGCTGAATCAGCACACCTGAGGGTGTCATAAAAACTTTCATAGGATAGGGAGCAAAATATCTTAAATTAGATCCTCCTCCATGGAACAGTAATGGAGAAACCACAAATGGAAAGAAATCTGGCCATATCACAAATTCCACATCTTTTACAGCTGTAAGAAAGCAATCAAATTCCTATGCACATATCACGTCCCAGCTGAGTCAGCCCATATATATCCTAGAGGTAGAAAGCAATATAAAGAAGCAGAATCTTTACTGCTTTAGGTATGAATTGTTTCATAGGATCACTGATCTTAAGTATCCTGGGGTCTCAGTTTTTAGAGGGATTGTGCAACTCCTATTCAGGCTTTATTCCCAGATTGCAGAAAAATATTTCTTATGCACTGTAGCAGTAAAGAGTTAGAAGAAGTAATATGTTTTCAAAATCATACCAAAATGTGATGTGTTGACCCTGGCAGAACACCAAGTGCCCACCAAAGCTGCTCTATCATTCCTCCTCAAGTGGACAGGGGAGAGAGAATATAACAAAATGCTCTGGGGTTGAGATAAGGACAGGGAGAGAACATTCACCAGTTGCAGCAAAAAAGACTAGATTTGGGGAAATCAGTTTAATTTATTATCAGTCAAATCAGAGTAAGATAATGACAAATTAAACCAAATCTCAAAAGCACCTTCCCTCCACCCTTCCCCTATTCCCAGGCCCCGCTTCATCCCTGATTTCTCTACCTCCTCTCCACCAGTGGCATCCAGGAGGATGGTGAACAGGGGCTGTGGTCAGATCATCATGTTTGCTTTGCTGCTCATTCCTCCTCACACTCTTCCCCTGCTCCAGTGTGGGGTCCCTCCCACAGGAGACAGTCCTCCATGAACATCTACAGCATGAGGTCCCTTTCATAGGCTGCAGTTCTTCATGAACTGCTCCAGTGTGGGTCCCTTCCATGAGTGCAGTCCTTCAGGAACAGGCTGCTCCAACGTATGATCCTCAAGGGGTCTCAGCTGCTGTAGCAAACGTGCTCCAGTGCGGGCTCCTCTCTCCATGGGGCCAAATCTTCTGCCAGAAGCCTTACCCAGCACAGGCTTCCCACGGGGTCATAGCATCTTTCTGGCATCCCCCTGCTCCAGCGTGGGGTCCTCCCTGTGCTGCAGGTGGAATCTGCTCCACCATGGACCTACATGAGCTGCAAGGGCAGCCTCACCATGGGCTGAACCATGGGCAGCTGCAGGGGAATCTCTGCTCTGGTGCCTGGAGCACTTCCTCCCCTCCTTCTGCACTGACCTGGGTGTCTGCAGGGATGTTTCTCCCACGTATTCTCACTATTCAGTCCAGCTGCAACTGCTCCGGAGCAGTGACTTTTTCACCTTCTTAACCATGTTATCTCAGAAGCACTACCACTGTCACTGATGAGCTCTGCCTTGGCCAGCTGCAGGTCCATCTTGGAGCCATCTGGCTTTAGTTCTGTCAGACATGGGGAAAGCTTCCAGCAGCTTCTCACAGAATCCACCCCTGCAGCCCCTCTGCTACTATAACCTAAACCCACTGGAGAAACTTTGTGCAATTGCACATTCTGTATAGGTTTATGTATTTCTCATGTATCTAATGGCAGCAGTCAAGACTTTTTTTTTGAAAGACTGAACCACTACTAACCTACATTAGTGGAAGGAGAAATTGTGTAATCTATGAATATAATCATTTAATACAGCTGACAGATATATCTCTATGTATATAATGTACTTCAGGCTAAACTTAAGCATCTTCTTCAGTCACTTCCTACAATATAGTTGTCATAGTGAAAATATATTACCTGTAGCATATAAAAATCTTTGGATATTGCACTCATTCTTTCAAGATAAAGAGATATGATAGCCCTAAACAGCTTAAAGGAGCTTGCTGGAATATCACCTAAAGCAGTGGGATTCAAATCTAATTATACATTTGACAGGCTTTAGAAACAAATGGAAATTGTCCCAGGCATGTTGACAAGTGAAAGATAAGAAAGAAGAGCTGTCCTCAAATAGTTCCTAGCCACCCAGACTCATAAATTTCTTCCAGAAGATTAGATATCAGTTTGGAAAATGCTCACAAAATATTTCTGAGCCACTTAGACAATCCTAAAAATTAACTTTTGAAACTGATATAAGAAACAGTTTCATAAAATGCGTGTACAAATCATAGAATCAGAGGATCAGCTAGGTTGGAAAAGACCTAGAAGTCAAAAGATCAAGTTCAGCCATTACCCCAGGACTGCCAAGACCAGCACTAAACTTGCTCGCTGAAAGCCTCATTTACCTGGGTTTTGGACACTTCCAGAGACAGTGACTCCACCACTTCCTGGGCAGCATATTCCAATGCCTGATCAGCCTCTCTGTGAAGAAATTTGTCCTAATATCACCTGGTGCAGCTTGAGGCCATTTTCTCTTGTCCTATGGTTTGTTACTTGGGAGAAGAGACTGACCCCCACCTCACTACAACCTCCTTTCAGGTAGTTGTAGAGAGCGACAAGGTACCCCTGAGCCTTCTCTTCTCCAGACTAAACAACCCCAGTTCTCTCAGCTGTTTCTCATCAGCCCCATGCTCCAGACCCTTTACCAGCTTTGCTGCCCTTTTCTGGACTTGCTTTCAGCACCTCAATATCTCTCCTGTAGTGAGGTGCCTGGAACTGAACACAGGATTCGATGTGCATCCTCACCAGTGCAGAGTGCAGGGGGATGATCACTTCCCTTGCCCTCCCAGGTTGGATGGGTCCTAGAGCAACCCAGTCTAGTGGAAAGTGACCCTGCCTGTGACGGGAATTGGAACTAGAAGATCCATAGGATCCTTTCCAACCCAAACCATTCTGACTCTACTTATCTCTAGAAAGCGATTTTCCCTTACAAAATAATGCAGTTTTTGTTTTGGTAACTCATGTGACTTAAGAATCTGTCTGGCCCTACTCAAGGGAGGAACACAGTTTTCAAGCATTTACTCGATAGCCTCTTCAAACCTTTGATTCCATTTCTGCATCCTTTTCTAATCTTTTCTTTCCAGAAGACTGTCTTTGCAGCTTTGTCCTGAAGTCTTCTCACCTATTTTGCCTGACTTTGGTTTGCCATAGTTGCTGTTAAATAGAATGGTTTGCCCGATAAGCCTTTTAAGATCCTGTAGTTCTATGTGTACACCAATACAAGACTGCAGAAAAAGAACTTATCCTCCTTTTACACTTCACACTTGTAAGGCAGAATAATGTTCTCTGACAACTGAGAGGAAGATTCAAGGAAAAGATTTTTTGAGACATGCTTAATTAAATAATATGCAACTTTCATTATTTTTGTTCCCATACATGTTAAAGTGCTTCCAGAAAGCTTATTGAGATCAATAAAGATTTTCTGTGGCTGATCTTATAACACTATTTCTACAAGGAGGAGAAATTACTTATAAAGCCTGGTTTGTCCTCTTTAATATTCTTTATTTTTTTTTTTTAAAAAAGGGCAAGTTAGCAAACACTTTTTTCTTTTGACCACAGTATAAACAAATAATGGTAAACATTTTCTTTCCTCAAAAATTCTTAATTGTATTAGTCTGGAATCCATGTTTTCATAGAAATTTCTCTCTGTTTCCTTTTATGATTAAACCTATGGCTGCTGAATACTTCAACTTATGTCAGCATTAATATGTTTTTGACAGATGATTACAGGACTGAGGTACCGTTTCATAAAAACAAGCATGGTAGCCATTCTTACATCTGTTCATAGGTGCCTTACAAGGTTTTCAAATGCTATCAAGGTCTACAAAGTCATCAAATCAGCTAAATAAGACAGAAAATTATCGCCTCCTTGATGAAGCTTTCATCCAGAACTGAAGTCTTGAAACACACAAAAAATATTCCAGTGGCCAGTGAGAGGCAAATACGACAACTCAACAATGCAAAAATGTAGAAGAATCTGCCTGTCACAAACATCTTGTTCTGGTCTCTGGTAGCTAGATTCTGGATGAGTTACACAAACCCTTTCCACATTTTGAAAGATATTTTAATAACTTCAAGAGCCATCTAATTCATTATTGAAACTTCCTACGTCTAAGCAGGAAAATAAACTTCAGATTTCAATTAATAATTCATGTATTATTTTAGAAGTAGTGTACTCTTTAGCATACAGGCTTAGAGCCCTGTATACTTGCATTATAGTCAGTCTGGTGTATCCTCTGTTGTTGTATTTATTATATTTGTAGATCAGTCTGTAGAGCAGCTGAGAATACTCAGAAAGCTTAAAAAGTGAGTCAGCATTCGGATCATGCATCTCTGCTTGTTTATACTGTAGGCTGAAAAAGTAATTAGGATAGAGCCTTATGTGAGTAATGCGTGTTGATTATTGTTAGCTGACCAGTGAGATGTGAAGGACAACCTAGGATTTAGCAACTATGATTAGAACTAATAAGCTTGATTCCTGCAAAGAATAAAAACAGATTAGTTTGCTGTCTTCAGTCAGTTTTGTACTGAAACTGATGTGCAAGCATATGGGTTTGTATGAATAAATAAGTGGAAAGCATGGTGGCCATAATTATGGTTCAACTATTCCTTGATCAACTATGTATCTCTTTTACACATACAGGCACACTCACACTGAGTGTTCTTTCTGCTTGTTCCCTAAACTATTGACAGCATTTCTGGATGTGCCTTTATTAATATCATCATTTCGAGGAAATCCATTTTGAGTATATAGGTAGAAACTTCATAAGAAACAAATTAAATTGTTCACATATAAACAAAAAAAAATGGACAATGCTATTGTCTAATGAAGAGCAATCAGAATAATCTTATCTGTAGTAAAAAATAGTAGTTTAGAATAATTCAGAAGAATAGAAAATCAAACATAAAACCAAATATATATTTTTTATTATGCTTGTAGTAGCCAACAGCACTTACCTCAGACAATTTTTTTTCCTTGGCTAAACTGATTCAAATTGCACTTTAAGAATGGCAAATACTGGATGCTTTTCTTCTACTTTTAAAAACAGTTCACTTGACATGCACCTTAAAAATGACATGTAATTTTCCAGATACTGAGGTCCCAAATTTGACATTTAATAGCCAAATCTCTCTCTGTTCAGAGCAAAAATGAAGAAATGCTGTGAGACGGAAGTACTTATTATTACTATCAGGATAATATCTACCCACACACTTGAAAATAATCTGCCTTTGTAGATGAAAGCAGAGGTGCTGATTACATTCAATGATGACTCTGTAAGAATTGTGTAACCAAAAATTGGAGAGGGTGAAGCTTGAAAGCTATGTCCAGATTGTTAGCATAATGACAAGTTCACCACAAATCATTGTCCTGGGTTCAGCAGTAGCAGGCATTTTTCTCCTTCTTAGCAGGTGCAGTGCTGTGTTTTTGACTTTCAGCCTGGGAACAGCACTGATAACACCAATGTTTTCAGTTGCTGCACAGTAATGTTTACTCTGAACAAGGACTTTCTGAGTCTCATGCTCTGCCAGGGAGGAGAAGAAGCCAGAAGGAAGCAGAGGCAGGACACCTGACCGAAACTGACCAAAGAGGTATTCCATACCACAGCATGTCATGCCCACTATAGAAACTGGGGGCAGTTAAATGGAAGGGCTAGATCACTGCTCGGTCGGGCAGGACATCGGTCAGCAGGTGGTGAGCTGTTGTATCCTCTTCCCTTGCTATTTCCCTTATCATTATTATTATTGGTGGTAGCAGCAGTGGTTTTGTGTTATACCTTAGTTACTGGGCTGTTCTTATCTCAACCCATGGGAGTTATATTCTTTCAGTTCTCCTCCCCATCCCTTTCTGGAGCGGTGGGAATGAATGGGGGAGTGAGAGAGCGGCTGTGTGTTTCTGAGGTATGGCTGGGCTTAAACCATGGTAATCACATAAATAAGTAACTAGACAGCTGAAAAAAATAGTGAGTCTGAGCATTTCTACATTTCTTCTGGTAAGGACCTACTTCTGAAAAAGATAACTCCCATTCTCTACATTTGCCTTTCTTTAGAGAATATCTGAAGGTGCTAGATCAATGAAGAGAAAACTCCAGCTTGCTTAAAGACTGATTATTGTCTACCTTGGATCAGATTATTAATTTATACCAATGCCCCTGATAAAGATGCCCAACACTCATAATAGGAAATACAAATAATACGCTTAGGAAAGATTTATCTTCAAGAATGAATTGAGATTAGCAAGTCATAGGATTTAAAATTGATTTATAAGTGCTTAACTTGCAGAGTAAGTATGAAGCATAAAGTGCACTCAAAGTAGATATCTATAGCTCTGTGCATTAAAGAATATGTTCCTTTCTATATTTGAACTACTGGTGATATATTTATCACAATATGTCTGAGTACATCTACATCACTTTATCTGTGTTTTCTATGGTATCTGTCACCAAAGTAAGAAAGTTTGAAATAGCTGAGTAATTTTCTGTTTCAAAAAAATCCTCAAGCTATGAACATTGCCTGTTATTCTGAGGCAACATGCAAAATTACTACGTTGGATCGTTAACATTGGATTTTGGTGTAGAAACTGTTCTTAAATAGATGAAATTTTTCTTATTTTGACAAGTGTTTTGTCTTGTAACAGGGCTGAATGAAGCATTTGCAAATATTCCAAATTGATTTTGGAATTAAAGCTTCATTAAAAAAGAAAAAAAAAGAAAAGAAAAGAAAAAAACCTATAAAATATGCCCCTTTAATAGTTTCGTAAAGGCAAGGAATCCCTTTTTTAATAAAACCATTAAGCTCCTTGGTTTAGAGTTTTTTCTTTGTTTTTCCTTTGGGGTGGGGGTGGTGCAATTCTGCTTCTGCTACTAATTACATAAACAAAATAATAGTACTAACAGCTCTAAAAGCTGGCCACAAATGCCAGGACATAATTTCAAAATTAATGTATTTTTTCCTGTGGATTGGGCCAACCCATAGTTCAAGACATGGTTCTCTTACTAAATCTTTTTCTCCTGAGATCTGTATATTGTTATTTGATGACACTGAACAATACGACTTGTGGTTTTTTGATCGTTAAATTAAATTTGTATGAAATTACTTCATATAAAGTCTGTAAGGAATAAATATAGCTGAACCTCATTTAACCTGAACAAAACCAAATTTTGAATTTTCACATTGAATTACAAATTTGGATTGCCTGAGGGAGAAATCTTTATTTCTGCTATGGTTTAAACCTAGCTAGCAACTAAGTACCATGCAGCTGCTTGTTCATTCTCTCCCCTCCACAGTAGGAGGCAGAAGAGAATCAGACATAAGATTGGCATAAGAACAGTTTATATACTGGGCATAATAGGCTCTGGTATGGAATACCTTTTTGGTTAGCTCAGGTCAGATGCCCTGTCTCTGATCCCTCTCAAATTCCTGTGCCCCTTCTCACTGGCAGACCCATGAAAGACTGAAAAGTCTTTGATCAGGATAAGCCCTACTGAGCAACAAGTAAAACATCAGTGTGTTATCAATATTTTTCTCAAACTAAAGCCAAAATACAACACTGCACCAGCTACTAGGAAGAAAATTAACTCTATCCTTGCTGAAACCAGAACAATTTCATAAGAGCCCAAATATTTACTTTTTAACTCTATCAACACATTTCTGAGGCTGCAGTCAGAGTGGTCATTCAATTTATTTCTTATGTAAAATTTTTTAAGGGTTAAAGCAGAGGTCAGAAATTGTTATACTCTACATCATCGTTTGAAAGAATAATGCATGGTCAGACATGCCTGGGTCAGGTGGTCATAATATCTTTAAATTAAATAAATAAACCATATATCATTAACATATTTTAGACTTATAAATCAGCCTGATAGTAGTAGGCTGACTACTAACAATGAGTAAAAAAAAGTATTTTTTCGCAAAATTCAGGCATTATTGTAGTTACTTCTAAATTACGTAACCAAGATATATGGATTTTCTGTCTTCCATGGGAAGATTGTTTTTTCATAATTTCACATTCCTCTCACTAAAGCATAGGTCCATGAAGAAAAAAAGTTAGTTTGGTAAAAAATGCAATCTTAAAATTCATGGCAATCAGTGTGACAAATCGTATTTTAAGCCTCACAGAATAAAGATATTTCTTCATTACAAAAATTATTTCAAATTTTCTTTTGTTTAATATAAAACTATTCACTAATATAATTTTTAATATAATATAATTTCAATTTAATAAGCAAGGCATCAAGTTCTTGCTGTGGTTACAAAATGGCTCAACTTTAAAATCAGTTACTGAAGAGTATATAATATGGAAATACTGATAAGTTATGTTTGTTATCAATCCAGCAATTAATTTTCCTCCTGTGCTGAATTCTAGATATGATATCATTGATGAACCTGATTAAAATACTGATTATGCATCAATAATAAGGAGAAATTCATTTGAAGCTAATAATCTAACATCAAATATTAAATTTCATTATAATATTGATCAGAACATCCTTTATGTTATTTAAAGTCTGCTCTCCCTCAGAATAAAAATTTACAAGACATAACACAGCTGGATGATCTTATTTTGACTCAGGAACATATGAAAGTTTCTGAGTTATAAGAGCAAACTTTCCACAAATCTGTTAGCTATCTGTGTGCTTTCTATATATCTACTGTGTTCTTTTCCATACATCTGTTCAGAATACACTGTACGAAAATTGTAGAGAACACTGTCAGATAATTACTTAGAGAGACATTGGTGACATTCTGAATGACAAATTTCTGTGGACAAAAAGCATTCAGGGTAAATGAAAAAATGGAAAAAGATTATATTGTAGGTCTAGCCTGGTGAATTACAGTTCCACTTTGTCAGCTGTAGAAATAGAATAAGAAAAACTATTCTGTTTTATTCACAGTTTTCATATTAAATACACTGTAAAATCTTTTAAAAATGTGAGATTTTTGCATCTGTCTGAAAGCTAAGATTAAATCAAAAGATGTGTGTGGTTCAATATCCTCTTTTCGTTGGTAGCAGATGCTCAAAAAAAGGCTAAAAGAATCAGGGAAAAAATCTCAAAAGGTAGAGGATTTCATTAGTACCTGCTAGTTTTAAGCTATTAGTGACTGAAGGACTTCCAAAACCAGAGTTGTATCCAAATTACTGTACTTGCTAGTCACCAACCTCCATGAAATTTTAAACCTACTTATATATTTTTAGCTTCATTTATTCTTTGGAAATATTTTCTGTTTCTGCATTTGCTGAAAAATACCTCCTTTTTTTCAGTCTTACAACTGTCTTTTAGTAATATCTCTGTGTGGCCCTCACAATACTTAACATGCAGGCTTATCATGAATTTATGCAGTGTTATTGCTGTCTTATTTATTTCAAATATCTTTCCTCAAAGTAACAAATACTGTTTTTTTGACTGCATCTGAACAAAAAGATGATTTTTTAAAAGAAAATCTAAGTAGAATTTCTGCAGAAAAAAACAAAAAACTAAAAAAAAAAAAAAACCAAAAACATTATTGTGTATTTTGAGCACTATCTGTAAATAAACTTAAACTAAACAGTGCTTCAAATGGCATATTTTGTATTAAGTCATTTTATAATGTGATTACTTAATACCGTGAGACAACTGGAAAATTTTTCATTCATTTTACGGTACTAGTCTTTTCTTTTTCACTTTAATACTTCAGTACCATCGCAAAGCATTGTCACCTCACTATTTAAATCAATTTCCAGAACATTTACGACTGTACTGTGCTGGTGTCCTGTTTGGGATCCTTTCTGATTGCCTAGACTTACTGTGGAAACTGATCTATTCCTGCCATTTCTTCTTTCCTTACTTAAACCAGCTAGTTACCCAAGGAAAGATTTTCTCATATCCAGTTACAGCTTAGTTCCTCAGGGTAGAATTTTTATAAAGCTTTTCTAAATCCATATACATTATATCTGCATGTAGAGCTCTTACAAAGAATACTGGAAAATTTGTGACAGAGTCATAGAATTATTAGGGTTGGAAAGGACCTCTGAAGGTCATCTAGTCCAGCCCCACAATTTCTTTCCAGAAAAAACAGGTGGCTTCAACCCCTATGCAAAGTACTGATCTGTGTCTGCTGATTGCCTTCTGTCAATTGCTTAGAATGCAATCCATTAACTATGATTTTTTCCTTTATTAGTAAACAGTCACAAGGTCTGTACTGACCCAATAGGACATGTCTCTAGCCAGAGGCGGCCTTAGCTGGTTTCAGCTCCTGCCTCTGTACCAACTGCCTGCTGCCCCCCCTTGACTGAGCCTGAGCAATGCCAGTGCCTCCATGGGAAGGGTCTGGCAAACCCAGGTGGCTGTGGACTAACAAGAGCTCCTGGTGGGGCTGAGCCTGGGGAAGCTGGAGGACCATGCTCACACTCAACTAGGACCAACTAGAGGGCACCAGGCTGGTGCAGAGAAATGTATAAAATAAATTCCATGAAAGCCCAGGACAGTGGAAGAAGTCTTCTCTCCCACCCCACTAAACTTCATACTCATCCTGCCACAGACCTTAGAATGGTGGTGGCATGTATTCTATACTTCTTCGGTCTTCCTGCCCTGTCAGCTTAAGGACCCCTGGGACATTTTAGATGTGAGCACAATACCATGTAAAAGAGGAAGATGCCAGGAAGGGCATAGAGACTGCATAACAGGCTTTTATCGGTATTAATTATGTAGTTACTAGAGTGTTAAAGCATTAACTGGATTGCCAATAAACACCTATCTCCATACATACAATAAATTTCTTTTTTGCTAATAATAAGATTTTGAATGTAACAAGCACAGAGATCAGACCTGTGACCTTTTTAAAAATTGCCATTGCATATCAAGCATTTAATTTCTCTGATACCTAGCCTGTTTAAAGAAATAGCTGTGCTACACAATAGGAAGCTAAGCGATTTCATATTTGAGTTTGCCTAAAATTTGATAAATGACACAGCGTTAGGTCTGATCTTGATCTTTCAGATACTTTTATTCTAGGTTAAAAAATTGAAAATAAAATTGTGGAGTCAGTGTGCAAATGACTAATCTTTCACAATAGTCCTATAGGAAGTGGTAGGGTTTCAAGTCTATGTATAAAGATGCAGCACAAGTCAGAAAATGGAAAAAGAATTCTGCAGAGTCTTGAAAGTTTATACTGCGCCTTGGTCAGACTGATCTTCCTCCTCAATGTCTTTGCTTGCCTTTCTGAAGCATGTGTTTTCAAATAAGTTTCACCTAAGCCTTCTTTTAGAATTAAGGGATCTTAAAAGGGGGAAAAAAACCCGCCAAACCTTATGAGGAGAGGTGACACAGTTATAGGGCCTAATTAATATGATTTGATCATAGCATAGCAATTTAGGGACAATGCATATAGATGGTTTCAGTGGAAGCTATAGAAAGTCTTGAGGTAGCTAGACGGATGGAGGAAAGAAGGCAAACTGTTCAGAGAAAATACATCAAATCAGATACAGCATTCTTATTGGGTATTTATTGCTTTATAGACTTGATCAAGGAAAAAGACTAGAAGATGTTTAACTTTCAGGAGGTGAATAATTCCAATAAAAGCAATAGAATCACTTATATGTCTGAAGTTCACTGTGCCTTTCCTTCATAGTTCAGAGATCAAAACAGTAATTCCTAACCTGATTTTTGTTACCCTTTTGAACGAAACACTTATTTTACCATTTATTTTTTATTTATTTAAAGTTTTCTAACTATGCTGGAACTCCAGGTTTACTTTTGTGCTGCATACAACACAATATCTTTTCTTCTAAAAAAAATCAGATCTGATAGCAGAAGGCTTAAAAGTTAGTAATAGCTGTTAACACTGATTAGACAGAAAAAGTGACAAATAGATGCAAAACAGAGTTCAGAATTTTATTAAACAGAGGTGGAAAATGTAAAAGTCCAGAGACCTTTGAAAGTCAAAAGAAGTAATGCAAATATCGATCTATTGTCAGATTATGAGTATCTATTCTGATCCACAGACATCTGTGAGTTTTCAGCAGGTTTCATTTCTTTGGTTGGTTTGGTTCTTCAATTACTCTTATTTTAATACTTTTTTAAAATATTAACCAATAAAAGCATTTCTGTTTACTCTTTTTTTCTTTTTTTCAAGGTCACATCAACAAACTGTTTCTAAAAAAGGGACATACACCTGTAAACATATGTAGGTGAAAGCTCCAAAACTGCCTTCTTTTCACCTCTGCTTTCTATGATGCTTCATCCACTGCCTTCCATTATCCCCATTACTGTGATAGTTGCACTGAGCTGCAGCTCTGAGGACAGGCACATTGCAATGTCCCGCTGATACGAATAGTAGTATCCCTATTCTATTTACTTCACAACAGAAGAATAGAACAAATTACTAGATACAGGCGCAAACTGTCATTTCTCAACTTTTTAAGTGTCTTTTATCTATAGTACATAGTTGTATGTTATAAGAACATTTGAATAGCATTTCAATCTGTGGAGCAAAGCTGTTTTAAAGCCCAGTACAACTCACAACACTCATGAGTTACCAAGATTCTTGCCATATGTTCTTTCATATATGTCGCTCTATCAAGTTTGCACAGACATCAGGTTTGTTAATTAGTAGATGTACATACACAAAGATTGCTATTTCACTTATAAAGAAGAAAATAAAGTTTAAATTAGTGGAATATAAATATATCAATCAGGCTGTAGTTATCACTACATCAGGATTTTGCAAATGCTTATGAAATATTTCTATGTATGCGCTACTTCTTTAATAAGTAATATAGAGGCTAAACTGCAGCTGAGTAGCCTGTTCAGAACAATTAACTCAAAGCAGATGGCACTACAAATGCAACTCTTAAAGGCTCTTCTCTTGTTTGGGATTTTTACCTTCCATGTTGATTTTTGCCCCCTGGGTGAATTAAGGTCTTTAATGACAGATTTAAGAAGTCCCTGACATTTGATTAAGCAAACTTCATGCTGAGAGTGTATTAAATTTTGATACCTGTCAGAACTGAAAAACAGTTTCTATTGGATGTTTTCTCACTATGCCTAGTGCTTAACATTGTATAAAGTGACTGATAGCTCAGCAACTACAAATACTGAGAAATCAGTACAAGCACAAAGATCTGCTGAACTAATAACAGCTTTCAAACATTAACCCTAAGTGCCAATGGCGTCATCTAGAAACAGGATGGTTAATTTTCAAAGACATGAAGAAATACGGGAAGTAATTTCACTGAACTATATATAGAATGCATTAATACATTATATTTTTTTTTAAGTACTTGAAATTCTAAGTGCTGAACCTTCAAGAAGCACCATGCCGTAATGGAGGCTGATTGACTTCACTGATGTATGTGTATGTGTGGACATCTGCCCACCAAGATTTCAATGCAAATTCGAAGTCTTGCGTGTGTGTGTATAAAGATATCAGTGAAACATCTCTCACATTGTAACTGAGGCTTGAGAGACAAATCAGTGTTGAAGATGTGTCCACGACGTATGTTCTGCAATAAAGGGAACAAAATTGTCCCCAAGCTCTCTGCAATTTTAATTCCATCATACATTCCAGTGTCACATTAAGCAATGCTTTTTTTGCCAGGTTGGGATTTTTTTGGCTTTTTTTTTTCTTTTATTAATAAATACTCCATCTTTTTTGTAAAAAACATTTATTCTCAGTAAAAGGAAATATATGTCTATACAGGAGTTCTCTTCTTGGGAAAGAATAGTTGTAACAAAATTTTCACTTAGATTTTATTCATGTCTAGGGGCAGAACCTTTTTTTTTTTTTTTAATTGATTTATTTAATTGGTGAACAAGGCTTTAATTCTGGAGATTTTTATTCAGATAAAATGTGACACATTTTTCACACACTTTCACAGGGCTAATGTGAAATGTATGAGCATGAATCAGCATTTGGGTACCTGAGAGATCTGTGGGGATGAAACAGTAGGATAAAGTCCTCCAGCTGTTGCTTCCTCTTACAGAAGAAGGCTGAGTCATTATCGGTCATCAAGCTACATTAGAAATAAATTTCCTTCTCATTTGCTTTGACCCAGTGGTTATTCCAGATGCTAAAGGAACAAAATTTGGGTACAAAATTTCCCGGTTCTATTGTTTCACATCACCTTTATTTTCAGAAATTTTGATTTTTACATGTGACATTCAGAAATCTAAATTTGTTTATATGAAAACGCTGATTGATCAAGAGCTGAAGAACTCTTACAGGTATTATAGGAATATCAATTATTATCATGCAAATATGAAGGTTTGGTTTTTTTTTTTTTTATTTGGTTTAGGGCTGTTTGGGTTTTTTTAATTTCCAAAAATCCTCCAGCAGATATAATAACAATTAAACCACAGTGCCTGATGATCCTGATCCCAGATAATTCAGATTTCAATAAGCTCCATTGCTTCTCTGTCTTCTTAAGTAAGTTATGGATATTTAGGTATATTTTTATCTTCCCCATTTGGAAGCAGTTTCCAATTGAAGTATGTCTTGTTTTGCTCAGTAAGATTTATCCATACTTACCATGACTACAAAGTATTACCTGCCAAATTATTTAGGAACGATTAAGGCAGAAGCTGTTTAAAAAAGTAGAATTCCCAAGTTAAAAAAAGGAATGGAAAAATGGAAAAGTTCACTATCACTCTTCAAGATAGCATATTTTCTCTACAGTGTGCTTTTCTAGTGATTTATGTTTCAAAATAGGAATATTTTTTTCCACAGTCTAATGACCTACAACTTATTAGAGGAGCCTGGAGCTCTTTTTCTGCCTCTGAGGTTCAATACATTTCTCTCTTTTATTTGTGTCTACTGTGTCCAGTGATGCCCCCTGGACTATCTTGCATAACTAGTGGTCATAATTGAAGGGTCCGTCAAAGAAAACCAGCAGGTTGATAAGGTTATGTGATAAGCAAATACGAGCACGTTAGAAAATATAAGTTTTATTGCACTGAAATAATCTCTTTTAAATAAAGCTGTTGAATTTTTTCCCTATAACTACCCAAAGTCTAATTCTGATTTACAGTGAAATACAGTATTTTGTTCTGATGGTTGATTACTTTCCACAGAATGTGCTTATTACCACTAAATAGACCAATTTTCTTATTTGTAAAGAAAAACGCTTTTTATTTTGACAAAGTTTTCATTATTTCAAAACGTTTAAAGTTAAACACAATTGTTCGAGTAGGTCTTACAGTGATAGCTGGCCAAAAACATTATAATAAATTTTCAGAGAAAGAATGGATAAGATGAAATACAAATATAATATTACATTTAATGATAATGAGCCAGAGCGTTAACCATTTTGAAATACCTGATATTTAAGAGTAGCAAGTTTACCTTTACTACTCATAATCCTTGAAAAGATATGAAAGTGATTAATTGCACTGGTTTTAACGCCTTAGTTCTGAAGCCTGTGACCTTTTGTTTGGTATTACCTGACAGAACTGTTGTAACAATAGTCCAAGAATTGAAACAAGAGTCCAAGCTCCTTTTTCAGTGTTAAAATAAAAAGGATTTAAGTGCTAAACCAGAATGCTTGTAAGACTTGATGCTGTATGGTAATTATTTAGATTTTACCCAAATACAGAAGTCATCATGCGCTTTTTCCAAACAGATGGAGATATAATAATAACTTAGTCTACAAGATACGAAGAGACAGTTTCCTGGAATGTGTCCACTGCTGAATCGCCATCAAACAATCCTGAAGTGCAGAAATAGGATTTATCAAGGAGTATTCAGCCTAAAGCAGCAATAAATCATAGAATCATAGAATAGTTAGGGTTGGAAAGGACCTTAAAATCATCAAGTTAGAACCCTCCTGCCATGGGCAGGGACATCTCACACTAAACCATGTCACTCAAGGCTATGTCCAACCTGGCCTTGAAAAGCACCAGGGATGGAGCATTCGCAGCTTCCCTGGGAAACACATTCCAGTGCTTCACCACCCTAACAGTAAAGAACTTCTTCCTCATATCCAATCTAAACTTCCCCTGTTTAAGTCTGAACCCACTACCCCTTGTCCTATCACCACAGTCCCTAATGAAGAGTCCCTCCCAAGCATCCTTCTAGGTCCCCTTCAGATACTGGAAGCCTGCTATGAGGTCTCCAAGAAGCCTTCTCTTCTCCAGGCTGAACAGCCCCAACTTTTTCAGCCTATCTTGATACGGGAGGTGCTCCAGTCCCCTGATCATCCTCATGGCCCTCCTCTGGACTTGTTCCAGCACTTCCATGTCCTTTTTATGTTGAGGACCCTGGAACTGCCCACAATACTCCAAGTGAGGTCTCCCAAGAGTAGAGGGGCAGGATCACCTCCCTCGACCTGCTGGTCATGCTCCTTTTGATGCAGCCCAGGATGCAGTTGGCTTTCTGGGCTGCAAGCACACACTGCACACTGCTGGCTCATGTTCATTTTCTCATTGACCAACACCCCCATGTCCTTCTCCACAGGATTTCTCTGAATCTTCTCTTTGCCCAAGCTGTAGTTGTGCCTGGGATTGCTCCAACCCAGGTGTAGGACCTTGCACTTGGCATAGTTAAATTTCATAAGGTTGGCATCAGCTCGCCTCACAAGCATGTCAGAGTCCCTCTGGACGGCATTCCTTCCCTCCAACATATCAACCTTTATGTATCAAATCTTTATGTTGTCTGCATAATAATAATATTTAAAGGCATTTTAGATATTAATTTCAATCAATGTAACCACAGCTAGAAAGCAAATTTCTTAGATGTAAATTTTTAAGGTGGATGTTAGGAGGAATTCACATAGATCCCATTAGTCATAATAAGCAGGATTTGTGTGCTTATCTCCTGTGCTTTGTATACCAGACTAAATTGTTTTGTAGTACCTAGAGATTTGTAGAATACAGATGTACCAACAGTTTCAGACTTACTGTGCAGGCACAGATGATATTTACAGCGAGCTAATTGCAGTCTGGGCCTAGTGTATCTATGCAATACAGTTAATATACATAAACACAGGGTGCATCCTTCACACCTGAAATTTTTGCACTGGTTTTATATAACACATATGTATGAGTTCAACACATCTGTGCAGGCATTTTACTTAGACCATGTGTGGTGGTCACTCATCCTGAAATTTAATAGATTTACTGGAGAAGGAAAATAACTAGACCCAGCATGGGTCCAAACATGCCATAATTCCTTCTGGGAGCCTACACCAGCTTGGGTGCTCTATGGACTGCAGCTTCCTTCAACACATCTCTACCTCCTTCCACAGAGGGTTCTTCAATGGCTGCAGTGTGGATATCTGCTCTAGAATATCCATAGAAGAACCTGTATTACAATGGTCTTCACCATGGGCTGCAGAGGAATCTCTGCTCCGGCACCTAAAGCAACTCCTCCCCTCCTTCTTCACTGACCTCAGTGCCTGCAGGGATGTTTCTCTCATATATTCCCACTCCTGTCTCTCCTCACACTTACTATTGTGCAGCATTTTTTGCTCTCTCTTAAATAAGTTATCACTTATTTAAGCACCATCATCCACATCACTGGTGTGCTCAGCTTTGGAAGTGGCGAGTCCATCTTGGAGCTGACTAGAGCTGACTCTGTCCGACACAGGGGCAGCTTCTGGCGTCTTGTCATGGTAGCCACTCCTGCACCACACCCTCCCAAGAAGACTTAAAAAACTTACTGTGTAAATCCAGTACACATTGCTAATTAACTTCTTTGCTCCAGGAAGCTGAACACATAAGTAGGTAAATAGGATAAAAAAGGTGAGTTAGAAAATATTTTTTCCACATTTAATGAGAGGCATGAGAGGGAGAGATATAGCCCCTCTTAGCAGTTAGAGTGTTATAAAGAGAACAGAAGCTGTTGGTCTTCCTGTGACAGCAAGTAACAGCATTTTCTGCTTTCTTTCTCTTATCAGACTGCTACATGGAATATTGTCCCTTCACTGGAGTCAAATGGTTTTATGGATTAAGTTCAGAAGTGGACAGAACTTCAATAACAAATCATTTCCAAATACTATTTTCTCTTTTTCATTATCAGTGACATACACTTGATTGACAGCATCCATCTTCACAAAAGTATATTCCCAGAGTTTCTGTGCTGTTCTCAGTACAATTCATGCACACAACCTCTAAAGAATGAGACAATGTGAGGACAGGAGTCTTATTTGGTTTCTTATTTTATTGAACAGCTTTACTGCCATAACTGTAAGCTTTACACTGGGATCACTCACAGTCTTGCCTGTCAAACATCTTCAAGTGTAAATAATATACCTCTTGCTTGCACCAGTATTAGATGTTAATTCACTTCACTGCTATATTATAAGCCTAGCAAGTATGATTTTTTTTTAATTTTTTTTTAGTTTAACGCATGCTTGCTAACTTGCTAGTTCTAATTTAAAGCTATTAAAATTTAGCTATTATGAATATTATTCAGTATTGTTATGCAATGTACAAATACATATATTTGTTCAGGGTGAGTTATAAACAAATCATGATCGAAATTAAATCTCTACTCAGTAGAGACAGAGTAGAAGTGTCTCTATTCAGACATTTCTCTATGTCCGTGAGAAATGACTTACAGTCTCTCAAGCTGCATTTCTTGTTTCTGACAGAATGCATGACTAACAAAAATCAGTAATAATCTATATTTCTTGTTCTTTATTTCTCTATTTTTAAAAATAAATTTTGTTTACACATGTCACAGACTAAAGGGCTACCCAGCCTGCTAGTGATAAAGATCATGACTGTGGGTTCATAGTATCCCATAAGGCACAAGGACACAGAAGTTTCATCCTCTAAATGGCCCCAGTAAATTAGAGATTATCACAATACAAAAACAAACAAACAAACAAACAAACAAACACCAGTGGCAGGTCTACTTATGTTTACTAAAGAAAATATATATATATTTAGCTATTACAAATTGTTATCAGCAATCAATAGTATGGCAGTAATTAATAATAGCAGGAATAAATAATAGCAGCAACAAGAATATATAATATTATAGGTTACTACAAACATTGCTAGTAAAGCAATTTATCAATAATATAACAACAGATATACATATGATAGTTTATTTATATGAATATCTACAATACCAAGTTCATTAAACAGATCTCAGAAGGCGGCCAAACCATTCCAGAGGAGACCTAACTGTCCCAAAAGTGGAAGGAATAACTGAATCAACTACAAAGGTAGTCCCAGAGGGGAACCAATGTGCATAATGGAATTTGAAGCCAGCCAGGTGTCCTCAGCAAAGGCTCAAGATCTTGTTGAATGTTCACACAGGCTATTTAGGAAAGAGGGAAGTATGTGTAGCACAGAAAGCTCTCAGAGGGAGAAGCTCTACTTTGTATAAAAGTTAAATAATTTTTATATTGTAGAGAGATAAGAGGAAATGCTTAGAGTTGGAAGGGGCCCTAAAGGTCATGTAGTTACAATCCCTTCTGCCATGGGCAGCGGCATCTTCCACTAGACCAGGTTGCTCAAAGCCCCATCCAACCTGGTCTTGAATACTTCTAAGGAGCATCATTTTTAGTATTTTTTCTTTATAATCAAGTATAACCAAGTCTTCTTTATGGTTGCTTACATCAACATGAAATAAAATTTAAAAAAAAAAAAAGGCAAGAAAAAAAAAAGTCATCTAAGCATGTAGTGATTTATGTAGCCTTTCTTGTACTTAACCAAGAACTTCATTGAAACTATTTTATTCTTACATTTCTCTGTTACCTATGGAAATAAATAGTGCTAATAGAAACTTCATTCTGCCTTTGACTTTAAGATATGATATGCCTTTTTCTCAGATGATCAGAGATCTTCTTCATTTTAGGTAATACAACAGCCCAGGCAACATTTTTTCCAGAATGAGCAGAAGAACCTTCCCATTTACAATCAGTTTAATTTCTAATTTTGAATTGTTAGATGATGGTAAATGCTGTCACACATTACTGATTTCCGAAATACATCATAAACAAATGGAAAATATCCCTAAAGATAGTCCACTATGGACTATGACAAATGTTCAAGCTAGTGAATGAATTGAGAATATCCTTAAAGCAGTGATCTGTTTCTGTAATTTACAGGGCCTTTTTTTCTATTAGTCTCATAAGGGAGAAAACAAAGAGATGTGACTGTGATTATCAGTAGAATACCCAAGAATACAATGAAGGTTTTCTGTCATTATACAACATAAAAAGTAGGTAATTAGTAATAATTTTCCAATTATTCTATTTAGAAAATTTATAAAAGTTATAAAATATCCCACATGATAAAGAGATGTAAGTGATAAAATGCCTAGGTCTACTATCCAACCTTTCTTGGATAGCTTTTTTTCCCAATCTGTAGAGAAAAGATGAATTATCATGCTTTCCTTTTCTTAATCTACTTAGTTTCATGATATTGCTAGAGCATTTAAAATAGAATTCCTTAAATATTCAGACTAAAACACCCCAGCTTCACAATATCAATCAAAAATATAAATCTGTTTTCAGAATTTAGCATAGATGAAACCAGTTGCCTTTCAGAGACTACCATAAACAATTAATTTTTAAATAGACCTAATCCCACTGGATTAACTTTTTTTTTTTTTTTCTGATAATTAAGAAGTTCAGAGTCTTAGACTGATTATTCTGTAGTAGATATTTTTAAGTTATGATTCAACATTTAATTCCTTGCACGTTTCTAGATCATATTCAGTTGAGATTACATAGCATAGAGCACTGTTTTATACTTAACACATCTCTTAACACACCTTCCCAAAGAGACAGTTCATGTGAGAGAAAATTTTGTGATAAATTCCTCTGCCCTGCTCAAATGGAGAAGTAAATATACAGCTGTGACAAAATACACTCTTCCATGTGTTTACTCTTCTACCAGTCATAATGAAATGACTACTACAAATTCAGATAGGATTTTGAAAGAAAAAAATCCCTAATCTCTTTAACATTTCTGCGGATTTTTACTTTAGCATTGAGTGAAAGTTAAATATATATTTAAGAAACATGTTAGCTAAGGAATAAAAGAGGACCTCTGAGGAATTTTAGTGATGCTTCTTAGTTCATACTATTTCTAATTCAATAATTTTTACTATATTTTCACTATAAGTCAAATTTCCATTACAAGCTATTTCATTATTTTCACTGCAAGGTAAACAAGAACTTTCAGCAGAGAAGATTCTATAAAAGCAGAATGAAAATCATTAAAGTAAAAGTGATTGGCAGCTGTAAATTAATCTTAATTTATAAAACCAAACATGCAAGGCTAGCTCAGATGAAAGGCACATTCATGCAAGCTTTTGAAAAGTTTATTGCTTACCTAAAATATTTTAATTACATATTCCAGGCTTCAAGAACATTGAAGCACCAGAATAAGTACACTTCCCATAAAAAATTTATATACTTTTCAATGCATTGATAAAAATGAAGCTGTGCAACAGAGTATAATGTACCTTAACTCTATATTCAGCATTTAGGATATGTAAAGTCAAAAAGTAATGTTTTATTGACAATCACCCTGTGATCTGAATTTAGTGGCTAACAGATTTTCAAATTAACTAGATGAATTGTGTAAAACAAGTGATCTCATACTGTAAAAGTTTACCTTATGATAGATGTTTAATCCCTTTAGATATGAAAATCAGATATGAAAAGGTCATAGAAATGCTTAACCATAGCATAATCAGGCAATTAAGTCAAATAATTCAGATCATCATTGAGTGATTAAAATTCATGATAGTGACACCTGATTAAAATAAATAATTTTTGATCTCTACATAATTGCCTGTTATGGTAAAACAGCTAGCTCTGTGCATGAGAAGAGAGCTGTGGATGTGATCTGCCTTGATTTGAGATGCTTGATCTGGGTTCTCACACAGTTTCCTTGCTAATGAACTGATAAGATATGGACTGGACAGATGAATAACAAATTTGTTGGAAAAACTGACTAATCTGCTGAACTCAAAGGGTGATGGTAGCTAGTAGCTCAAAATTAGACAAGTGGGGTTCCTTGGGGTCTGTTAAATATCTCTGAGCACTGTTAAATATCTTTATAACCAATCTGGAGAGAGGATTAAAAGTACACTCACTAAGTTTGTGGATGCCAATTGGGAAGATAAGTAGATAAGGCTGGAGAGAAGAGTGATCTCAGAGGAAAGAAAGATAGACCAGTGAGAGCTGCATAAAGCTTAACAAAAATAAATGTGAAATCCTGCATCTGGGACAGTATAATTATAAAGTCTGTAACTATAAGCTAGGAACTGGTGGCTAAGAAGCAACTATGATTAAAAGGCCCTGGGATTCCTGGGGGTCAATCAGCTCAACGTGAGCCATCAGCGTGCCCTGGCAGCAAGGAAGGGCAACGGCTTCCAGATATCCATCAGAAAGAGTGTCCCATCAGACTGTAGGATATGATTAATCCACACTACTCAGACCATGGTAGATGAAGCCTGGAAAATAAATTGTTCTGATCCTCCCAGTTTAAGAGAGGCATTGATCAGTCCACAGAAATTAGCACAGGACTACCAAAAGGGTGATATGGCTTGGGAACTTCACTTATGAAGAAAAGAAAATTGAAGGAACTGGGATTGTTCAGTCCTGAAAACAGAAAAATTGGGACTGGTGGGGATGGGAGAGGAATGGAGGGTGGGGACCCATTCTCCAATCATATACTCAGTAAGTAAAAGAGAACATGGATGAATATCTTTACAAGGATGCAGAGTGACAGGACAAAAAGGGATGGGCACAAGTCATAAATGCTTTACTGTGAAAACAAATAACCATTGGCATATGTTGCTTGGAGAAGTGATGGGACCTCTCTCATCAGAAACATCCAAGACTTGTCCTGACAAGGCACTGAAACAAGGACCTAGAAAAACTAAGCTTTTCCAATTATAGAAGGAAAGATAATTTGCGAAACATCTTGGATGATGTTGATATATATATTTAATAGTTTATTGTAGCTTAAAATGCACTAAATATGTTTGATACATGAAATATTATGAGGTAAAAAATATATATTTCCATATATATATATCCCCCAGTGTCTTATGAAAAGGTCATTTTGATTTAAAAAGAAAAAAAAGACCAATCTGTTCTGTTTGTCACATAAATTTTATTACATTTACATGAAATTCTACCTCATGAATAAGAAGTTTCTTATCCTTCTCTATACACATATATGATTATTTGTCTGATCTGTATGGTGAACTAATCTGGAAGTGCTTTCTTGTAAAACACAAGTTTCTTAAAGAAGTTATCCTCATGAGAGTTGGGCTTGTCCAGCCTAGAGAAGAGACAGATCAGAGAAGGCTCTTACTGGGGCATTTCAATACCTTAGGGGGGCCTACAGGAAATCAGGAGAGGAACTTTTTACAAGGACATGTAGTGACAGGAGAAGGGGTAATGGCTTCAAGCTAAGAGATTTACACTAGGTATTTGGAAAAAATTCTTCACTATGAGGGTGGTGAGACACTGCAACAGAGTGCCCAGAGAAGCTGCAGCTGTCCCATCCCTGAGCCAGGCTTCAAGGCCAGGATGGACAGGGCTTTAATCAACCTGGTCTAGTAGAAGGTGTCACTGCCTATGGCAGGGGATTTGGAACTAGATCAGCTTTAACATCCTTTCCAACCCAAACCGTACTGTCGTTATAGGACTGTAGGAACTGTTTCAACTCTATTCAGTACTTAGGAAAAGCGTGGTGGGCCAAAACTGTCAGTTATGAATTTTAGCATCAGATTATCTTAATGTTGAAAAATTTCAAGATATTTCAAGGATTTTGCAGTATTTATTGCTTATTTATATTGATTACAAAGTAGGACACTGGAGAAGGTATTACATGGTAAACAAACTGTAGGCTGACAGTCTGTCTGGCAATTGCCTTACCTTTGCGAAGTTACCTTGGAAAGATGCTTTTCATTTCACAATCTTGCATTTTTTCAACACTGATGCTCTTTTGGTTTTATTCCTGCATATCCTTGTTTGCCAGATTTTCTTTCCAGTAGGAATTTAGTTTCAACAATTTACATATCTTATTCAAAATATATCTACTCCAATTCACTTTGTTGTTTCCACCTCCTCTCTCCTGTCTTTTCTTTATCTCTTCTGTTGATCTTTTTCCCAAACCTTTTTAATGTTAATGAAACATTCAGTACTTGGCCTTGGGGCTGATTCGTTGTAAATTAGCATTCTGTTTTATCAGGGGATGATACAGGAATGATATGCTATTTTCAAAACTGTTACGATTTTTTATACAACTGTGTTTAATAAGAATTATATACTTTTCCACTGAGATTTTATACTATCTATCAATAACATGCATCATAAATACTAGTTTCAGAACACTGTTTCTAAGCTCTCCTATTCATGCTTCCCTTTTGGTCCTTTTCCTGCATATCATAAGTTTTACCACCACCCAAAAATAAACAAAAAACCCAAAACAAACAAGAAAACAAAAAACCAAATAACAAAAAAACAAACCAAGGAAGAATTCAAAATTAAGTACTCCCTGATGTCTTTCTGAAGCAGAATTTCCCCCTTCAAATTATTCTTCCACTCATATAACTGAATTCTTGGAAAGGCATGATCTTAAAATACTGAGAACACAATTCTAAATAGTAGAGGCAAATATGGGTCAGTTAGTCTTAAGTATTCAGCCATTTTCCCTTTTTAATTCCTTTGCTCTTCACAGGCTGTAGTCCTTGACTGTGACTGCCAATGACTCCATTCAACCTTAATATGAATGACTAAGTGCCTTGATGCAGGTATACTGCTAGTTCTGAGAAAGAGGTACTTACATGGTTTTTACTGGAAACAGCTGTAGATAATGTAGTGATTCAGCTTTATTTGGCTCTCATCATGTAGTACTTCCTGTAAGCAAACCCAATAATATTATTTCATCCTCTCCACAAAAGCTTTTGGAAAGATCTTCCTGCATCTATCTTTTCAAAGAGACAGTACATTATATTTTGCCATGAAACCTTAGGTGAGAAGTGCTTTCAGGTTGTTGGGTTTCTTTTTCCTAGATCATGTAGTAACTTCTCCTCCCTAAACTCACCATCTGTACAACACGACTTGAGTCAGTTGGCTAAACACAAGCACTGGAGAAACAGACTCTAACTGAGATACCTGAAAGCATCCAATCAGGGCTGGCAAAAATGGGGTTTACACAAAATACACTTTTATGGAGGGCAGAGGAGGAAAAACACAGCAGGCTATCTTTGGAAAAGCCCATATGTTTATGGAAGTCAATGTCCTCCTTGTTGTTACTCTTCAGTGAAGCAGAAAGATAAATGTGGACTTTATCCTACACATTATATGTAAATCTTGTCCCTTCACAGCAAAAAAAAAAAAAAAAAAGATCTAAGCATGTAGTCAGGATGCTTTTTACATCTGTGTAAATTTATAAACAATTAAAACTTGTGTCTGTTTTTTAGGCAAGCTCAAGAAAGTCTATATGAAATTGCAATTTTATCCTTCTTCTCTAGGATTTCATTCGTGTACTCCTCACCTACATCAGAAGTCAACATCTTGAAATCAGTGAAAAATTTTAGAAGAGACAATAAAGGAGTGTGACTTGTAAGTTCAAATGCATTTTTAAAGGAAATTATGTCTTTTCTTTTTGACTCTAAGCTTTGAATTTGAAGATATTGTCTTGTTTAATTACAGTTGTTTTCACAAATCTACATATGCCATATGTCTGTTATCTATTTGGGTTCTGTGGCACAATCTAAAGTTCACTGGAGCATTGAAGTGTGCCTTGAATTATATTGAGATAGTAAATGCTGAAAAAAAAAAAAAAAAATCAGTTTATGCTTTTTCAAGAGTCTTGCACTCCTTTTTTTTTTTTTTTGGTAATTCACAATTGGATGCAGTGTAAAATTATATCTTTTCCATCTATCTATATTGGTATTTCACTTGACCTGTACTTACTCCAAAATGGAGACTGACTTCATTTGCATTCTTTTTTTTTTCTCACAGACAAAGTTCTTTTCATGCACCTCTATTCTTCCTCTAGGTGAAAGTAGAGGTTTCTACTTGCTTTAGAAACTCTTGAAAGTCACATTTTCATATCTGTAGAATGCATTAATCTTATGAAAATCATAACCAGTTCTTATGTCTGTTCTCTTTATCTGGCCAACACTTTCTCTATACATTAAACACTTCAACAGCATCAATAAAAATATTTCTAGTGTAGCAGCACTGACTGGGGCTAAACAGATCTGTTTTGAGCCACTCAGAGTAATTAATCCCAGAAGCGCAGGAAGCCTTTTTTTTTTTACTTTAACCTCAGACAACCTACGTATCATAAATTTGTCTGGATAGTAAAGGTCTTTGCAATCAGGCATTTTGGCTACATTCTTTGTACAACTTACTCCACTGTTCTTTACCTCTTACTGTTTTGCTACATAATATGTAATTAAAAAAAACCCAACAATGCCCAACACGCATACACAAACAAAGAAAAACAACACAAAACACCACAGAAAAAATGAAGGAGTACAATGTAGGATGACCTACAACAGAAAATTCTGATTGTTAGTTCAGTGTGGATATGTGGATAGAACCTATCCATCATTGCATAATTTCATAAGGAGACATTAGTTTTTCACCCTAATAGTGTGGTTAGGGGAACAGGACCAATATCCAACCTTTTTTTAAATGAAAGAATTTGATATTTACCTTGTTGGGAGACTGCTAAAATGTGCAGGTTCTGACTTACACAAACTGCACACCAACACCTCGAACCTGGAAATTTAAAACAAATATAGCCTAACATTTACACAATCCTTATCTACTTGCTGACTAAAAAGTGCTTGATCATAGAATCATAGAATAGTTAGGGTTTGAAGGGACCTTAAGATCATCTAGTTCCAACCCCCCTGCCATGGGCAGGGACACCACCCACTAAACCATGTCACCCAAGGCTCTGTCCAACCTGGCCTTGAACACTGCCAGGGATGGAGCATTCACAACTTCCTTGAGCAATCCATTCCAGTGCCTCACCAGACTTACAGTAAAGAACTACTTCTTTCTCCACTTCTTTTTCAGCCTTCTCCAAATCCAGGGTAGCCAGTTCTCCCAATAGCTTCTGGCCAGGGCCCACGTTGTCCCTAGTCTGTCTTTTATTTTAATGTACCTGTAGAATTCCTTCCTGTTATCTTTCATATCCCTAGCCAAGTTTAATTCTAGCTGCACCTTAGCTTTCCTAACCTGGTCCCTAGCTTCCCAGACAATATCCACGTATTTTTCCTGTGGATCCCAGTGGTTTATGTGTTCTTTATCTATTCAAGTCTTTATATATATTCAAAATCCTAGACAGAATGTCTGTGTTTAAAACAGCAAAGGAAATTGTTTTAAACAGCTTAATGGCCCCAGCTTATAATTGCTTTTTCAGCTCTCCAAAACATTTCTTTTTGCTAAGGCTTGTTTGTTTGTTTGTTTTCTTGTTTTCTCATTTTCTCCAGTCTGCACTTAAATACAATAAAAATTAAAACAAAAAATATGAAGATATTTCTTAAAGTTCAAAATTATTTCATGGTAAAATATAGTAATGTGCTGTATATTTCTAACACTTTTCTGGATATGGATTGCATGTTGAAGGAGTTTGTTCCTGTGAATGTTGAAAGTCTAAAACATCTGCTGGATAAGGAATATTATTTTCAAATATTTTTTATTTACATTACCTTTACAAAGCCAGGTTTCACATTTCTTGCTTTGGTGGTTTTAAAGTTGTTTGTTGCTCTATATTTCTTATCGCTAGGGAACATGTTGAGAATTTCTGTCACTTATCTGACTTCAAGAACTTGTGGACTGGACCTGTGAAAGTTTTTCACAGAAGAGAAAATATCTTTGTTTCACGCCACCAGAGAGCACTGTTGGATCATTAAGATTTGGCTTTTTTTATTTTTAGACATTAGCTAAAGTAATGAGAACCAGGGAGACAAATAAAACTTTGCTAAGTATTCCTTCTTTCTTACCACATGACAAATGTCACCAGTGCATAAGGCATAATAAATCAATTGGTCTTTTAGTGTTTATAGTTCTGCATTCAATCAACATTTTTTTTCTTTTAAGGAAATGAAAAGACCAATGTTCCCAAGGTCGCAATCAGTGATGCAGTTTATACCATCACCTTTCATAGATTTTATTTTGCTCACCAGTCCAGTCGCATATCTGTGAACTATATCATAGGACAACTGTGAAGATAGTTTCTGCTTCCTCAGTCAAGGAAACAGAAAAAAACTTCCCTTAATGCCTCAGAAAATGACATGTCAAGAAGATGAGGTCTGTGCTGCCTTGCCACCGTGCCAGTCAACACACCCTGGCAGAAGCCATAAATTCATTCAAAATCACAGGTGATTAATGCAACAATCGTGGCAAAGGAAATTGCATTAAACTAGGAAAAAAATGCATTGCACGCTAATTTATTTTAAATTCTCTTAATTTGAAAGGAAGTTAAGCACCAGTCTATGTAGGTGTTTAAATGAAGCTTCACACTAAATTGACTGCCCATAGGTTTGAGGGTTTTCTTGTAGTTCAAATAATAACTGTTACACAAGCGACTAGAACTACCTAATCACATGGTACTTCAGAGTTTGGGGATTTAATTTTTAAAGATATTTTAAGATGCAATTTTGGATTTTTCAAAACCAATAGAATCCAAGATTATTTAAGGTCAATTCAAAATTTCTCCTTTAAATTTAGATGTCTACATGCATTTTTATTTTGAATATGGGTGATGGAAAAATTTTGGGAAATTGAAATTAACTTACCTTGATGAATTAATTATGAGAGTTCTGGTGTAAGTACATATAAAAAATATATGAAAACTTTTGGAAAATTATATGTGTTCTGGGAAAAAAAATGTCCTCTTGAAAAATACATCTCATCATACTCTGAGGTGCAAACTTAATGGCATATTTGTTATATTGAGAAATATTTGGTGAGAATTCTATCCTTTTTATTACTAGGAGAAGATAATCTAAAATGCTAATTCTTTTATTCCACCATTAATTCTATCTAATTTTTCCTAGTTTTTATTTTAATATAAGGAAATTATTCTGAAATTATGATGTAATGATTCAGTTTTAACTACAATTTTCTCATCACACTGATGCTTGCATATTGAAATATATAACTATCGAGTTTACTGATTATTTATAAATTCTAATAGTAGCATACAACATCAAACAAATCCTTGCTTTTTTTTTTCTTTCCTCAGCATACCTTGTACTCATAGTGAACTCTGGAATAGAATACAATACAAAACCACCTTCCAGTGTTTCTGAAGTGCTGGGTTAAACAGTCTCTTACTTTTGATGCATCTGCAAAGTATGCATTTTTCCTTTCAATCATTAAAGCAGATTTAGATTAGGTATAAAGGAAGAAATTCTTTACTGTGAGGGTGGTGAGGCGCAAAAACTAGTTGCCTGGAGAAACTGTGGTTGCCCCATCCCTGGAAGAGTTTCAAGGCTGGGTTGGATGGGGCTTTAAGAAAACTGGTCTAGTAGAAGGTGCCTCTTCCTGTGGCAGGGGGGTTAGGACTAGATGATCCTTAATGTCCATTCCAACCCAAACCATTCTATGCTTCTGTAAGTTTATAATTCTGTGATTATAAAAATCTACCCTATAGCTGGCTTTCTCATGTTAACCACAATTAGGGTGATACAGACTATACTGAAATTATCTAAGAGTCTCTGTTGGCTCAGAAATAATAATAATAGAAAATGCTTCTTTCAATGATATTAATACTTGTCCTTCTCCTCCAGGCTTTACTCAGCTAACGTGTGAACTGGAATTTCTGCTTGGGTAAGGAATTCAATATATGTATATATTCAAATGCAAAACAGGACAAATGTGATAATCTTAACCTATTTTCTTGATTATTACATTCTTCTGCTATAACATTTTTGTCATATCTATATCATGCGCTGTTTATATGTAAAGTTTATTCTCATGCTTTAAAAGCAAATAAAACTCAAGAATATTGCAAAATATTGTTTGAAAATGCAACTTCAGTTTCATAATTTTGTATAACTTCAGCAATAGTATTATAAAGATATAAGAATGGGGTCAAATAAGAACTTGGAACTGGGTCAAATGAAAAAAAAAAAAAAGCGGGTTTTTTGGGGGTAGTTTTTTTTTCCTAAAACTGATTTGATCCTCTGATTTTTCATTAACCACTTGTAGTTTCTTCACATGTCATAAGTGTATTGCTTCATGATATTAGGAAAAAGTTCTTTACTGTAAGGGTGGTGAGACACTGGAATGGGTTGCCCAGGGACCTTGTGAATGCTCCATCCCTGGTGGTGTTTAAGGCCAGGCTGGACAGAGCCTTGTGTGACATGATTTAGTGGGAGATGTCCCTGCCCATGGCAGGGGGGTTGGAATTTGATGTTCTCAAGGTCCTTTCAAACCCTAACTATTCTATGCTTCCATGATTCTATGATTGTATATTAGTAGAATATTAGCGTTGTTTTTGTGATTTCAAGCAATTTATAGGTAACTGAGAAACTTCGTCCAAAGTAATCTTGACTGACAGGGTCTATATGTAATACAGTTTCCAAAACATTTCCTGTAAATCAAAGATCAATAAGCTATCAAATTATCAATCAGAGACAGAAAGAAGAAACAAGGAGAAAATCTTATTTGTGACTCAGAGGCTAATTTGAATCTTACAAAGCTTCTGTGAAGTCACTACAATACAAATTTCCAGGATGACCTTGAACTAATTATTTAGGGTCTGATTTTTGAAAGGACTTTATGTAACAATAACAATTAGGAATTTTTTAAATTCATAAGCTCAAAGGATTCCTCTTTCCAGCTTCATTGTAATAGTGTAAGTAGAGAGCTGGAGGTTAATAGGAATTTTAGTCCAAGTTTGAAGACAGCATTTTGATTTCGTGAGTTAAAAAAAAAAGTTTGCTTCATGGCATGTCTTCAGAGACCACACCCAACTGTGTTTAGTAGAACTTCACATCAATAGTTCTATTTTGTTTACACAGCATAACCTCCTACACTACAGCTCCCACAACTCTTAAGTCTAGGAAGCTATCATCACTACATGACAGTAGTCTTTACAAGTACATCCCACTGCTATGAAACTAATTCTAAAGACAGCTCACATCCTCTGACAAGATTTATTCAGTTTGTTGAAGTAATGGGCTATGTTTTAAAAGAGCTCAAATCAAAGAATGAAGGATCTTCTGCATAGGCTATTCTCCCTTCTCCTTTTTACCATGTGTGATTACAACATCTCTCATATTAGTAACTCAGGTTTTAATATCTTTTCCTAGTAATTAATGGCTTGTTCCAGTAAGGTCCCATGCCTGTACAGTTATAGTATCATGTGGGATTGACAAGTTTCTGTTATAATAACTTCTTTTTTTTATTCTGAACATCCTTTTTCAGTAATTTCATTGACATGAAAATTTCCTCCACATTACTTGTGAAAATCAAGTATTAAAAAGAATCTTAATAAGTACAAATCATATTTTAATCCAAAACCAATCTTAGTTTAGCACTTTAATCAAAAAACCTTTCAAAATGCTGGTAAAAAATAGGACTACATTCATGAACTTGTTCAAATGAATTGACAGTAAAACAATAGGTCTGTGGGATGCAAAAAATCCCACATTTCTTACAAAACCTTTCTTTTCCATCATTGTCTTTCATTTGGAAACTTTATATTCACTGGGCACTTGAATTTTTTTCAAATTACCCTTTACTCTGTAAGCCACTTATATGCTCTAAGGTAAAGGCCGTCATCCTCATTGTAAAATATGCTACTTTTAAGCAATTATAAAGTCATTGCATTTTGGAAGAATAAAGGGATGCCTAATTTGCATTTGATGTATATGTTAAACATGCAGCTCTAAGAAAGAAACCACACTGACCCTGTTCAGACATCAAAGCTTTTGCCGAAGTCATTTTTTTGGGGTCTATATAAGTCCACAGTCCTCTCTGAAACACTAAAACACACTGACCACTCCCTACTTGTCTCTTCTGCTTCTTTGCTTGCCATCTCTGTTTCTGCTATAACTATGTAAGAAAAAGCTTGTCACCTTGGCTGCTTTAGAAATTTGTTAAATGAATTCATAGAATCATAGAATCATACAATAGTTAGGGTTGGAAAGGACCTTAAGATCATTCAGTTCCAGCACCCCTGCCATGGGCAGGGACACCTCACACTAAAACATATCACTCAAGGCTATGTCCAACCTGGCCTTGAACACCACCACCAATGGAGCATTCACAAGTTCCCCAGGCAACCCATTCCAGTGCCTTACCACACTCACAGTAAAGAATTTCTTCCTCATATCCAATCTAAACTTAAAAGTGTGAACCTGTTACCCCTTGTCCTCTCACTACAGTCCCTAATGAAGAGTCCATCCCCAGCATCCCTATGGGCCCCCGTCAGATATTGGAAGTCTCCACAGAGCCTTCTCTTCTCCAGGCTGAACAGCCCCAACTTTCTCATCCTATCTCCATATGGGAGGTGTTCCAGCCCCATGATCATCCTTGTGCCCCTCCTATGGACTTGTTCTAAAGCTTCCATGTCCTTTTTATGTTGAAGACACCAGAACTGCACACAATACTCCAAGTGAGGTCTCACGAGAGCAGAGTAGAGGGGCAGGATCACCTCCCCTGACCTGCTGGTCACGCTTCTTTTGATGCAGCCCGGGATACGGTTGGCTTTCTGGGCTGCAAGCTCACACTGCAGGCTCATGTTCATTTTTTCACCAACCAATACCCCCAAGTCCTTCTCTGCAGGGCTGCTCTCCATCTCTTCTCTGCCCAACCTGAAGCTGTGCCTGGTATTTCTCCACCCAGGTGTAGGACCACGCACTTGGTATGGTTAAACTTCCTCAGGTTGGCATCTGCCCACCTCACAGGCATGTCAAGCTCCCTCTGGATGGCATTCATACAGAAGGATAATGAATCATAAAGTGTAGAGAAGCATTTACCTTCTGTTAGTAGAAATTTTAAAGCACACAAAACTTTAAAAGATGTTTCTAAATTAAAAAAATGCAAGTAAGCTAACAATCTTTTCTGTTCCTGCAGAAAGAAAAAAAAAAAACATTTATTATACCAATATGATTTATATACAGTAGTATTTTATAATACTTTTACATAGTGAATAATATAGTTATGGAAATTTGGAATATTTCCTTACAACTAACAAGCAAATGAACAAAAAAGCTAATCAAGCAACCAAAAGAAAAACAAAACTGTTCACTTTCTACAAATATTCTAGCAGATGAATGGAACAGTCCCATTCTTTAAATTTCTCTTTTAGGTTGAAAAATTTTTGCCTTCTCCAATATTGAAAACCCTCACATTCACGTTCATTGCTCCCTTTCCCAGTGCAATGCTCACTTCTAAAAGTTGTTATAAATCTCCTATAAAATGCTGAGCGGCAAAGAAAAGCCTAAAGGAATATCAGTAACCCAAAGAAAAAATCTGCCTTCATGAAAGTAAAAATTCATCTTACAAATTAAAGTATATTAGCATGCATAGCTAAGCAGTTTATAAATTCAGTTCTATAATTGGTCATAAACAAATTTCTTTTGACACTAGTTGGGATCCACTGCAGAAATGTACTAAACAGCTAGAACTTCACATATATCTCAAATAACTCTTCATGAACTATATAAGGAAAGCATCTGTCATTCATCTTAAACTTTTAACAAATTAGAGACTTATTTCCTACTTCACATGGAATAGCTGTGCAAGCAACTTACATGCATTGTTGTAACCTACGCACAGGATTAGTTCAAAGGGCTCTGGAAACAAAATATTTGTAAAAAAAATAGAGTTCAGACTACTAGAGTTATTACTTAAGGATATGATAAAAAGTACCATTTTAAATATCTCAGAAACAACATTTTCCGTTATTACCACTGGTAACAGCTGTAATTTTATTGCACCTCAGACTAGTTTACCGACAGTAGCTGAAAACTGTATAATTAAAATTGACATATGAAGGTCCCCCCTTTCCAAGTGAGACACCTAACTACCAAATAATTATGATCATAATGGTACATCTTTCACCACCAACCCACATCTTACCTGCCGTGGTGCTCCCATTAAGTCCTCAAAAATCTTCTGAAGAAGCTGGCTACTTGAACGTGAATCACAATATAGCACTCAGAGGCAGATATCTACTCAGAAAAGACAATTCTAAATATCTATGCAAGGATAAGATAAACCATCCAGGAAAATTTTAGGCTTAACAGTCTTATCCTTTGATCCAGAAAACCTTGTAAGGACAAGTTAGGACTTTTATATTCATTTGAGGTTTTACATACAAAACAATCTTTTTCATACTGCAGAGAAAATGGAATATTCTGCAGCCAACAAGATCTTCTTTGTTGGAAAAATAGAGAATGGAATGTATGGATCATAGAAAATACTGATTCAAACCCTGTAGACAAAGACGGAGACAAAACATCAGGTAGCCAATGCCAGCTGTTAACCTCTTGTGGAATGCTTTGACAGTAGCATGTCCTCTTTGCATGGTTATGGGAGAAGCAAAGCCAGGGAAACAGATTCACCCAAATGTGTGATATAAGCCTTTTTATGAAGAAAGTTATTGCAGCCTTTAGATATTATTTCCTTAAAACATTTTCTCCATCTTTTTATTAATACCAAAATCCATTGTATTGCAAATCTTATTATAAATATTTTGGGTATCAACTAATGTGAATGTCACTGTTAGAAAGCTAGATCTCACCATTCTTTGCAACTTATTCACCAGTATTTTACATCCTTCTTTCAAGCCAAGACCTTTGATGGCACAGTGTTGTGCCTTAGAATGCCAGAGACATTACTTGCGTTCAGTACACAGTGTACAGTTGGATTTTGACCATGTAAAGACATTTCGTAAAATCACAGAGTCATAGAATAGTTAGGGTTGGAAAGGACCTTAAGATCTTCTAGTTCCAACACCCCTGCCATGGGCAGGAACAACTCACACTAAACCATATCACTCATGGCTCTATTCAACCTGGACTTGAACGCCGCCACCAATGGAGCATTCACAAGTTCCCCAGGCAACCCATTCCAGTGCCTTACCACACTCACAGTAAAGAATTTCTTCCTCATTTTCAATCTAAACTTCCCCTATTTAAGTGTGAACCCACTACCCCCTGTCCTATCACCACAGTCCCCAATGAAGATTCCCTCTCCAGCATCCCTATAGGTCCTCTTCAGATATTGGAAGGCTGCTATAAGGTCTCCACACTGCCTTCTGTTCTCCAGGCTGAACAGCCCCAATTTTCTTATTCTATCTTCATACGGGAGGTGTTCCAGACCCATGATCATTCTTGTGCCCCTCCTCTGGACTTGTTCCAAAACTTCCATGTCCTTTTTATGTTGAGAACCCTGGAATTGCCCACAACACTCCAAGTGAAGTCTCACGAGAGCAGAGTAGAGGGGCAGGATCACCTCCCTTGACCTACTGGTAACGCTCCTTTTGATGCAGCCTGGGGTACAGTTAGCTTTCTGGGCTGCAAGCTCACATTGTCAGCTCATGTTCATTTTTTCACCAACCAATACCCCCAAGTCCTTCTCTGCAGGGCTTCTCTGAATCTCTTCTCTGCCCAACCTGAAGCTGTGCCTGAGGTTTCTCCTACCCAGATGTAGGACCTTGCACTTGGCATGGTTAAACTTCATCATCTTGGCATCAGCCTACCTCACAAGCATGTCAATATCCCTCTGGATAGCTGGATGGCATTCCTGTCCTCCAATGTATCAACCGAACCACCCAGCTTGGTGTCATCAGCAAACTTGCTGCGGGTGCACTCAATCCCACTGTCTATGTCACCAACAAAGATGTTGAATAAAACCGGTCCCAACACCGATCCCTGAGGGACACCACTTGTTACTGGCCTCCAGTTGGACATTGAGCCACTGAGCACAACTCTTTGCATGCTGCCATCCAGACAGTTCTTGACAGAGGTATTGCTAGAACAAAAGCGTTAATTCTCAGAATAGGCATTACTCTGAAACCACTCTATTGGTGAGGTTTAGGATGCTTGGGTGTTTTGGATGGTTTTGTTGTTGCTGGATTTGGTTCTGTTTCTGTTTATTTTAATATATATTGATATATATATAGTTACTGTACTATTGTTAAATCCTTATCCATCATATCAAATAAAAAAATAATTATTCAAAAATTCTGTCTATGCCTTTGCCCAGTTAGTTTGCACAGTCTTGGATTGTACTATAGCTTGAAGCTTAAACAAACTGTGAGTCACATTACAGTTGTTAAAAAGGCACTAAAACGCAGTGTAATGTGAAAATTTTCTCTTTGTTTTAATGAGGCACAACTTAACTAAAATATCTGCAATCTAAGAAAATTAACCAAAACTTATTCTGCAGTTATAGTAAAAGGACAGAAATTATTTTTATATATCAAATTTTATGGCAGAGATTGAATTCATTGCTATGCTGTAGCAAACAGAATCTCTCCTTTTTAAGTCTGTTTCAATGGTACTCAGATCCACATAAATGTGTTACCATTACGCTAAAGTTTTTAAAAGGCAAAGTTACCACTGGTTTTCAGTAGTAATTGAATATTAATGCAATTTTAAAATTTCATCTTTAAATGTACTAATCCTTCAAGAACTCATGCAGAGCATTCAACAGTGTCACACATGGTATCCTTGTCTCTAAATTGGAGAGACATCAATTTGATAGGTGGACCACTCAGTGGATAAAGAACTGGTTGGATGGCCGCACACAAACAGTTGTGCTCAATGGCTCAATGTCCAGCTGGAGATAAGTAACTAGTGGTGTCCCTCAGGGATCAGTGCTGGGAGCGAATTTGTTCAACATCTTTGTTGGTGACATAGACAGTGGGATTGAGTGTACCCTCAGCAAGTTTGTTGATGACACCAAGCTGTGTGGTTTGATTGATACACTGGAGGGAAGGAATGCCATCCAGAAGGACCTTGACGTGCTTTTGAGGTGGGCAGATGCCAACATGATGAAGTTTAACCATGCCAAGTGCAAGGCCCTACAACTGGGTCGGAGAAACCTCAGGCACAGCTTCAGGTTGGGCAGAGAACAGATGGAGAGCAGCCCTGCAGAGAAGGACTTGGGGGTGTTGGGCGATAAGAAAATGATCATGAGTTGGCAGTGTGTGCTCACAGCCCAGAAAGCCAACCGTATCTTGGGCTGCATCAAAAGGAGGGCAACCAGCAGGTCGTAGCAGGAGGTGATCCTGCCCCTCTACTCTGCTCTCGTGAGACCTCACTTGGAGTCTTGTGTGCAGTTCTGGTGTCCTCAACATAAAAAGGACATGAAAGTGTTAGAACAAGTCCAGGGGACTGGAGCACCTCCCATATGGAGATAGGATGAGAAAGTTAGGTCTGTTCAGCCTGGAGAAGAGAAGGCTGCATGGAGACTTCATAGCAGCCTTCCAGCATCTGAAGGGGGGCTATAAGGATGCTGGGGAGGGACTCTTCATTAGGGACTGTGGTGATAGAAGAAGTTGAAAATGTGTTCACACTTAAATAGGGGAAGTTTAGATTGAATATGAGGAAGAAATTATTTACTGAGTGCGGTGGGGCACTGGAATGGGTTGCCCAAGGAACTTGTGAATGCTCCATCCCTAGTGGTGTTCAAGGCCAGGTTGGACAGAGCCTTTGGTGGCATGCTTCATTGGGAGATGTCCCTGCCCATGGCAGCGGTGTTGGAACTGAATGATCTTAAGGTCCTTTCCTACCCTATTCTATGATTCTATGATTCTATACTATGCAAGTATTCATGCATGTAGTGGAACTAATTTGTGACAGGGATTTGCTTTGTTCTTAAACTGTAGTGGTTTGGGGTTTTTTTTTCTTTTCATTTAAAAATAAATAATTAATTAAGATACATGCTTGCACTTTTGAGATAAATCACATCACTATTTTCACAGGTGCTATGTGTATTATAAAATGCACTGTCTCTCTCTAGAAATGGAATCATGCTACCAAAGCCTTCTGCACAAGTGCATGACTAGATGGACATTCATCATCTGGTCATATTGATTCCTTTTCATTTGATAAGTATGTGTTTATTTTGTCATGGTTCACATAATTCAATAGGCAAATCCTTGTAATAAGCAAATATGTATCTACTGATAGATGATACATATGTATGCATTACAGAATCCCCTTCCTTATAAGGTATGGACATTGTAGGTATACACATAGTAACTTCTTTCTCAAAAAATCTGTGGCCTCTTTCCTAAGAATGCAATAAAGTATAAGTTCTGAAGAAGTTTTTTAGTAGTTTGTGAATTAATAGGGAAAAACAGTTGAAATGTTTTTTTCCTTAGTTCTTCAAAAGACAGAGAACACCATGAGTGTACATTAGAATGAAAATTTGTTTGTGATAATTTTTAAATTTTGGGGTTTGTTTGTTTGGGTTGTTTATTTTTTAATACACTAAATGAGCAAATAGCACATTTTAAACTGTGACAGAAGCTCTGCAAGGCAATACCAAAGTCTTCTAAAAAAAACAAAGACAACTTTTGAACTAATCATATGAATCCTGACCAAGTAACAACACATCACTAGAAGCACAGTGCTGAATAGGAAGCTTTCTGGTCATGAGAGATTGCCAAACCCAAGACGATTCTGAGCTTTTTCAACTTGTTTTGAACCTCTATTTCATTACAAAAACATAAAGAAGAAATGAGCTATTTTGCTTGTGATAAGTTGGTAGAGAATGCTGTTATGTGCATGTGCAAAATGTAGATGTATGAATAGTAGTAAAAAAAGATTGAACAATTAAATTTGTAAGCTAGGGGTACGTTTAAATTTCCAGAGGACAACTGCCTGTTTTGGGATATTTCTTCATGCTCAAGAATGACTTAATGGCTTTAGCCAGACCTGAAAATACAAAAAAGCCTTTGATATTTTGTTCTGGGTTACCTTGTTTTCTCCATTTTTTCTTGATCTCCACTGGCTTTACTAACATCTGAGTCTTGTTTTAAGCTTGCTGATAGCATTGAATTGGTATTTGCTATGCATTAAGCTGGCACTAAGAAGGATTTTGATCTTTAATCTGGTTCAAAGGATTCTAAGCAGCTCTGATTGCAGCCATAGGCAATACATGTACTAAATGAGATTGAAGGACAAATTAAAACAAATAATGTTTGAGTAAATCACTTTGTTGTGGTTAAATGTATTTAACAATTTCATTATCCCCTGCAAAGCAGGTTTTAAAGAAATTAACAAATGGTTTTCTTTTTTTTTATGTAAGTATAACAAATCTTTTTCCACACAGAAAGACATTAAAGTTGTGTCTCTACTCCAGTTATTGCAATAGCTTCAAAGCTTTTGGGAAGAGGAAGAGAAGTCAGAAATCTGAAAGACATATCACTGTATTCATGGCTAAAAGTAAAGCATGGGAAATCATTTCAGGGTTTCTTAACTATTATAGTTTGCTTATGTAATCGCATTTTAGGCCTTTTGACTACCAGTAGCTCCTGCAGCCAGACAATAACAGCTTTATATAGTTTGTGTTGCTCTAAGAAATGAAGTCTAGTAAAGACATACCTAGAGAAAGAACAGTGAAAAGCAGGGTTATTTGATCCAGTTATTTGAATAATCTTCTACCTGACAATGTAGAAGATTCCTTAAAGTAAGATTTTTATGGTGTGTTGTTATATTTGAAGAAAACTGAACTATATACAAAGTCTGACACTGTTATAAGGGGAAATACTAGGAAGGAAAATACAGATGGTTAAAAAAATATTACTACAAGAAACAAATTAGTAGAATAACTAGGATTTGTCAGCAAATTATTGTTTAAACATGATAATCTGATTGACTAAATCCTGTTTGGCCATAAATCCAAATGAACAAAAAAATTATAGGCATTGAAACACATTGGGACCTATTACTGTCTGTTTCTCAGTGTTGTGGTTTAAGCCTCTCAGCCACGCAGTTTACTCACACACTCCCCCCTCTTTCTTCCCCCCCACTCCGGGGAGAGGGGGAATAGGGAGAAGAAAAGAAAGAATGTAACTCCCACAGGTTGAGATAAGAACAGTCCAATAACTAAGGTATAACACAAACCACTGCTGCTGCCACCAATAATAATAATGACAAGGGAAATACAAGGAAAGAGGATACAACTGCTCACCACCAGATGACCAAGCCATGAATTGAATTCTTCCGGGTTCCTGCTCCCATTTTTTATCATCCTGGGCATGACATGCTGTGGCATGGAATATCTCTTTGGTCAGTTTGGGTCAGGTGTCCTGTCTCTGCTTCCTCCTGGCTTACCCTCCTCCTCGGTGAAGCATGACTCAGAAAGTCTTTGATCAAACCAAACATTCTAAGCAGTAACTATAACCATCAGTGTTATCAGCACTGTTCCCAAGCTGAAAGTTGAAAAGAGTGCTGCACCAGCTACTAAGAAGGAAAAAAAAAAAAAAAAAAAAAGACTGCTGCTGCTGAACCCAGGACACTCAATTACTTCTCTGTATGTGAATATGTTTGTAAAATCTAACGTCTATAAATATGAAATGTCAAAGCAGCATATGAGCCAGTTCAGAAAGAACTGTTACATAATAACATCTTAATGATCTTTTCTGACTTCTATTTTTTTCTTTTTTGACTTAGATGATAGCTCTGCAGGAAAAAAACCCTCCATGTTTTCAGTACAACTTGGTGCCCTTCTAGAATTCAGGGGTAAAGTTGTGGCCATATCTGTGTTATTGTCGAAATCTCTGTTGATTTCAGCAAGATAAGTATTCAAACCATGTTGGATCAGGAATTGTTCAATATGAAGGTAACATTTCTCTAGCTGTTGCTTTTCTGTTTCTTCTCTGTGCACTGGTATTTCACCCTGTATTTTTTTTTTTTTTTTTTTTTTTTACCCTGTATATCAAGTAAAAATGCAGTTTGACTCATCTTGGAGAAAAGTTTTGATGCTGTATTTAAAAACTGGTGGAGAAAGAATTCATTTCCTCTGAAAGAATTCCCAGTAGCATAAGACATATTTAGTATGGATTTATAGCTTGCTTCCCTCAATGATTTAAAGCTGTACTTCCCAGCAGAATATTTGAATTATCAGACCATACTGTACTCCAGCGCAGTATGTGTTAAACAAGCCTTAAGAGAGCTGTAAAGGTAGAGTGCACCAATAAGAAGAAAACAGAGGCTTGGGACAGAGATGCCCAGAGGATATGGCCTTTCAGTTAGGCTGAAGGAGGGGACTACATAAGAAATAGATGTAAAATACTTGTTTCCTCTGGGAAATATGAAATGTTGGCGCAATGTCCCTAACTTGCTTAAAGGAAAACAGTAGTTCTTCTTCAAGGAAAGATTAATTTTTTTTTTCATGTGAATGCCAAAAAAAAAAAAAAAAAAAGTTAAAGAAAAGGGAGGGGAAAGGAAACATGATATATAGGAGATCAGTGCTTAATTCCCTGCAATATATCAGCCAGATGGATAATACAGAGTTGGTTTACCCTTGTGACCAAGGTAGCAGGATATAAAATAGCATGGAACTTCTTCAAATAGCTCTTAAGAAGGCAAAAGCCTAGAACTGATGTAAAAAACTGGACACAACTTCGGCATGCTAAAAGAATGTATCAAAATTATCAAGTCGTATCGGGATAATCCCTGATTAATATTAACAGTCCCATTCATAGGATTCTGAGAAAGGAAATAAGAGGCCTTCACTGGATACCTATAGACCATAAGGAATATTGCAAAATTAAATTAATAATGCAACAGGTTTACATTTGGTGCAGTTCCGCATGTTTTTAATCAAATACTGTACCATTTTATGTGAACTACAGTATTTAATGACTATCTTTTGGATAGTTTGAATCAATTTGATTTAGCAATAAAATACAATAGGTCCCCTTGATCGTCTTGCTTAATCCAGAAAATATTTAGTGGTCTATTCAGGATTTTGCTTGATGTTTGGAGAGCATACTAGAAGATTACTTGCCGGTAAATACAGCTATTACTTCATCTTGTTTGACAGCATCTACATTATTTGATATCCTGTGACATCTTTGCATTACGAAGAAGCATCCTCTCCTCTCCCTCTCCTCTCCTCTGCCTCTCCTCTCCTCTCCTCTCCTCTGCCTCTCCTCTCCTCTCCTCTCCTCTCCTCTCCTCTCCTCTCCTCTCCTCTCCTCTCCTCT